>JAVDBV010010770.1:0-10811 GCA_032619315.1 Piper longum
GGCCCAAGGGCGGCGGATTCTGACGGGGAGGGAGGTAAAGCTGAAAAGAAAGGGAAGGAGGAAAGGAGGGGGGTGGGGGGTATGGAAATGAGTAGTTGATTTTCGGTCGTTGGATTTTGATCCAACGGCCCAAAATACAATATGATGCATGCACTCCAAAACGCATGCAGCGCACCATATTAGGCCAAAATCCAACGGCCCAAAATACAGTGTGTTGCACAAGCATCGCACCATATTAGGTCTAAATATATATAAGACTCTTAGGTAAGTGGATTGATTTATGTTCGTGGATTTGGAAGTAAAATTAATGCCATCTTTTATGTAGCTCACCTCACTTAACCCAGACTAAGTTAACCTGAATAAAACTCTCAAATGCTCTATTTGCATAAAATTATGGAAAAATTAAAATGTATGAAACTAATATAGAGTAATTCGTGCCAAAAATTTTAATTTTGTATTAAAAAATATTTATTTTTAAAATACTTTATGATAAGATATGAATAAGACTTCACACCGAGTGATCCCCTTTAGAAATTTTACTTCTGGCAATTTTTTATTTGAGGCTTGTAAGAAATTTTTTTATGAAGAGATTTTGCATCTTATATTTATATAATAACTAACTCTTTATAATTGATAACTAAAAATATTTCATACATTTTATATTTTTTTATGTCAACCCAAACAAAGAGAACCTAAATGGATATATATTTATATGCATAGATAAGCTTATAACACAGTCAATGACCCACAAGTATATGAAAAAATGCTTTGAAACAGGCAGTGCGGTCCTTAAAAGTTGTTGTCTAGACACGTATCTTTGGAGTGGCCAGAGTGTTGGTGGTGTTATGTTATTAATTATATGAAGTTATAACGAGCACTTATTTGACTATATGTTGTTGACATCCTGAACTTTTTTTATTTTTTTTCGATAACATCCGACTACTGTTTGGGAAAAACATTGTGGTTTCGTTGGAAACAGCAGTTATTCATTTGTATCTTTTGTAATCGTGCTTTACAACGTGATTAGTCACAGATAATAAAAAATGTAGAACTCTTGTCATTATATATTGATTAAATTGTCATCTGATGCAAGACATACCCTGTTTTATCTATGTACACATACGAGTACTTTCTATTTGCACTGTGATCTCTTTTCTTATTGCATGCATGTTACTTTTGTCACAATCTAGTCCCTACCCACAATTTGATGATTGCTTAATGTGGGTCTTAATTAGATTGTCTTTTTCTTATCTCTTCTTTTTATACTTGCCCAATTGTCCCCTGATCAAATTATTCACAAAACTCTCACCCTCATTTTATCAATTAAGCCCAAGATTAGACCCTTGACCTACCTAATTAATAGCAAGATGGATCTACTTCATAACGCATTTCCTTCTTATTTTAAGTACTCACATTTAAAAGAAATAGAATCTAATGAATTAAAGAAACTAAAGAAAAGATGTGATAAGGCTCAAAAAGATCTTTTCATATCTGAATTAGCTGTAATTCAAATTAAGACAGACCTTATTACGCGAATAAGCTAAAAAGTTGCAAGTTTATGCTATAGGATTTCGAAGCAAAATCCCCAAAATTGGGTGATGATTGTGGCCTCACACATTTTATTACAGCCAAGATTGAAAAAAAAAAGATAAGTCAGTTTTCTTTTTTTTACCAAGCGAGAAGAGTCATAACGACATATAGATTACTAGTTTCTTACTCAGATACACAGATTAAATTATTATGGTTTATTCGTTAAAAAATTAACAATTATGATTTTTTTTCCTTTATTTATTTCCTAGAATCATGAACTTATTATGTTTTATCTTTCCCATTTATTAAATATTGTACCTTTTACATTAACGTGTGCTTTTTGTAATACATAAATGACATGATATAATATATAAATAATTTATTTACATGTGGAAGTTCTATTTAGGGAGTGATCAATGTTAGAAATACATTTTTCCCTTACTGGACCCACAAATTAAAATTGATAGGAAGTGAGCCCTCTTTTCTGAGATTGAAAGCTCAAAAGAAAAAGTTGGAAAAGGAGGAGACATCGGCGTGGGAAGGGGGATGATCAAACATGATTTCATCCTACACTAGTCTTCATCATTTAATCAAAACTTAGTTCTAAAGCTTAACCCATGCCACTTTGAACAAAAGATAAAGTTAACTCGTGCTACTGTCACATTCGTTCTTACGTTGTCCTACTTTATAAAAATGTCTTCTTAAATGTCTCTGTTATATATAGAGAGAGAGAGATAAAAACACAATAATTCGTGATAAAGTCAGAAGTTTGCTATTATTGGGATTTAAAAGGGAGGGATGTAAGTTTGGATTTTTTGAAAAATATTTAATTACTTTAATTTATTTTCAATGGTCTATTTATGTAAAAAATATAAAATATTTACATACATGTGAAGAGAAGTTTTAAAAGAAAATTTTAAATAATTTATGTTTTTGAGAAAAATTATAAAAAAAGAACATGAATGTAAATATCTAGCCCAAGTGTGATAATTTGTAAATTTATTCAATTTCCTTCCTGCATTTACGGGTCGATCCCTACTGAGATAGTGGGTTCTCCAACGCGCCCTATCTATGTCGTTGAAATTGCTAACTCACTAAATTCTTCAAAAAGAACGAAAAATGTCAACTTCGCTCGGACAACCGAATCCGACCCGAGAATCGTGATGGGCCCCACCCGCCCGACAACCAGAACCGAAATTTTATCACCCCTTGTCTTCATCTTCTCCGAATCTTTTACTGCGCAAGTCAATGGGCTCAAAATGCCGGTGGTAGTTTATTAGGGAAGTGATGATTGGACACCGCCATGATCGTCTACTCTTTTTGTTCTCTGCCCCCCCCCCCCCCCATCACCTCGTTCACACTCCACCCTCCCACTCCGCGCCTCCTTTTAACTCAGTAGGAGCCACGCCTGACCCACACTCACTTCTCAGAAAGCAACGTACGTCACCTGTTTGACAAAAATGGTCACTCGCACTAACTTTACATTTCATGCTGGGGAGCTTGTTGTTCAACTCCCTCGTCAAGGTGCCCCCCCATGGACAGGAGTAGCAACCTCCAGCCCCGTTTCTCCCTGCCCAAGGGCGCCAACCTCCGTTATACTGATTGGTTGGTTTTGCGTCCTCTGCTGCTGCTTCCTTGGTTGTTTACTGTTGGTCACGTAGTCTTGTTTTTATTTGCAGACTTATAGTGTTATTGAAATAAAAACATGGCTTGTTTTCTGTAGACTTGGTTTTTTTTTATTAAAAAAACAGGCTGAGTGTTTGTTCTTCTTTCAACTTCTACTCGATTGATGAGTAGCGTGTTTTTTGCATGAGTGTGGCTTTCAGATATGTTTTTTGGATGTGTTATGTGCGGCGGTTTTGAAAGTTGAGCGACTCCAGTTGCGATGATGTTGTAGTTGATGTCCATGTTCTAACATCTGTATCTGAACTAGGGAAGTTCATCGACCAGAAATTTTTTACAGAAAGTGAGGTTTAAAAAGAAAGTAGAAACTGATTAAGATGGTTTTACAGTTAGTATAAGTAGAATCCAAGAAGTGTAAGTACGGCACGATAATGCTCAATTATTGTTGTTTGTATGTGCCGCTTCTTGGAATTACTGGATATATTGGGTGTTTGTAGGCCAGAGAAGAGATGAGCCTTCAGAGCAGGATGCATTTCGGTGGTTTTAAAAAGTGAGCATTTATGTTTGTGGTAGCTTAGCCTGCTATTTATGACACGTTACTCATAGTTACTAGAATGCTTGTCTTGTTTGTTGAAACAGTTATTTCTTTTGTAAAATGTAACAATTGAAATTAATCTACACTTAACTTGCCTTTGTTGATTATTATGACGTGTTTCTGGTTGTTTGCTGCATCCCACAATCTCTTTTATTTTCTATGCAGGGTTTTTTCTGATGTTCCAAGTGATATAACTGTAGCTGTGAAAGGTGGCAGCTTTGCTCTGCACAAGGTAAGTGTCTATCTTTCTAATGTGTGGGTATTGTACGTGACTTTTTTTCTTTTTTTGGGCGAGAAGGATTCTATGATGTTTCATGTTACCTATAATGTTGTGGTTTGACACGATATAATAGAGAATGTGCGGCCACCCTCTTTCCAACTTCTAGAATTGACAGTGCAGGGCAATGTGGTTTATTCCGCCTATCACATCCTCTTGGCCTTGTTTGACATAATACAGAACAGTGTGGAGCATAGACTGTTATCATAGCATAGCAATTTCTTTTTATTATATTCTCGTATGTTTCATTTTTTGCCCCAGTCTTTCAATCAGGTAGCTGAAACAGCAGAACAGTTGTCTAACATGAATCTAACTATTTGAATTTTCAAATCTTTTATTAAGTTAGTGAAATATCAGAACAATCGTCTAATATGAATCTAACCATTTGAGTTTGTTTTAGTTTCCCCTTGTAGCTAGGAGTGGCCGGCTGAGGAAGCTAGCGGCTGAGATGCGAGACTCTGACATGTCAAGGGTAGAGCTTTTGAGCCTCCCTGGTGGGGCAGAAGCTTTTGAGCTAGCTGCCAAGTTCTGTTATGGCGTTAATTTTGAGATCACATCTTCAAATGTCGCCCAACTATTATGCGTATCTGAGTTCCTTGAATTGACTGAGGAGTACTCCAAAGACAGCCTTTCTTCTCGTGCAGAAGCTTATCTGGATGAAGTTGTCTGCAAAAATATTGAAATGTGCGTGGAAGTTCTGCAAAAATGTGAGAATCTTCTCCCCCTTGCCGAGGAGCTAAAAATAGTGAAAAAATGTGTAGATGGTATTGCAGCAAAGGCTTGCACTGAACAGATAGCCTCAAGCTTTTCAAGGCTGGAATATAGCAGTTCGGGTAGACTTCATATGAGCAAGGAGGTTAAATCTAGTGAGGACTGGTGGATTGAAGACCTGTCTGTTCTTCGTATCGATCTATATGAGAAGGCCATTTCTGCTATGAGATTTCGTGGTGTTCGGCCAGAGAGCATTGCTGCATCACTGGTGCATTATGCCCAGAATGCCCTGACTAATAAACCAAGTTTGTGGAGTGCATCAAACCAGACAAAAATCAGTTCTGTCGAAGGATCATTAGGTTATGAACAAAAACTTGTCGTAGAGACTGTCTCTAGTCTACTACCAACTGACAATATTAGTGTCCCTATAAGCTTCTTCATTGGGCTGCTAAGGACGGCAATATCGTTGGACTGTGCACCAGCTTGTCGAGCCAATCTCGAGAGGATGATTGGAGCTCATCTTGACATGGCCTCTCTAGATGATCTACTGATCCCTTCTTTCCGCCACTCTGGGGACACACTCTTTGATGTGGATACTGTTCACAGAATTTTATTAATTTTTTCGCAGAAGGATGACAGTGATGAGGAGATGGGTGATTGCTCTGGTTATGAATCTGATGAGATTCGATCACCTTCTCAAACTGCATTAATGAAAGTTTCAAAGCTAGTGGATAATTATCTTTCTGAGATAGCTCCGGATGCAAATCTTAAACTTCCCAAGTTCATGATGATTGCAGATATTCTGCCAAGTCATGCCCGTGTGACGGATGATGGACTGTATCGGGCCATCGATGTATACCTTAAGGTAGGCTACTCTTTCTTACCTTAGTTTTAATTTGCTAACCTAGAAGGAGGGCTGTGCTTGCATCATTCCCACTCATTTACTATGACCCACATATTGTGTGGTTATATTGTTAAATTTACCACGAGCCAACTAGACAATAGCTACAAACAGAACTTGGTCTATGATTATGAAAGTTTGCCTACTGTGTAAAATGTTAAAATCCTTTGATGTCATCTCAGGCACATCAAGACTTAACAGAGCACGATAAGAAGAAGCTGTGCAAACTTATTGACTTCCAAAAGCTCTCTCAAGAAGCAGGCGCACATGCTGCACAGAATGAGCGGCTTCCACTTCAAGCTGTTGTCCAAGTTCTTTATTTTGAGCAAGTAAGGCTCAGAAACGCATTATGTTGTTCATCACACTTAGATGAAGATCCCAAGGCTCCATCCTATCAGTCCCGGAGGATAAGTAGTGGAGCTCTTAGTGCAGCTATGTCTCCTCGTGATAATTACGCATCTTTGAGGCGAGAGAATAGGGAGCTGAAACTTGAACTTACTAGAATGAGAATGAGATTGAATGATTTGGAAAAAGATCATGTGTGCATGAAACGCAACCTGCAGAAGTCTTCCTCTCACAACATAATGAGTTCTTTTACAAAGAAGATTGGAAAAATGAACCTTTTTGCACATAGCTCTTCCAGAGGATCAACATCCCCATCAAAGCATTCTCAAAAAACTGATTTCTCGAAAGTAACTTTTTAAAAGGTATGAATTGCAAAAATTTTGTCAGGTTGAGCTCGTAAACAAATGTGAGTTTGCTGGATCCCGATTGAAGAAAACAGGCTGACGAATGTGTTGGCTATCAAAGTATCCTAAACCAGTACTATGTGGTGCTTCCTTCAAGTTGTGTATTTTCTGTGAACAGGCAAAAAGAGTTATTTTGATGTCTTCATTGAAGTTTCGGATTAGATTATTTTGTTGGAATGCTCATATCTTGCCAAATTTATGGTGGAAGTGATTGGATTGCCTTCTTTTTATCTTTGGTCCAAATTGTCAATTACAACTCACATTTTCTTGTATAAAATGAATGTGGTAGCTTTGTATGTATGCTGTCTTTGTGTTTGCTGTAGATTACCTCTTAATTTCGGGAAAGATATTGTCACTTGGATGCAACCATAGTCATAGTTTCTAGAGACAATATATGTTACTTGTAGTCAAGCGTTTGTATTATCTTGGCTATCTTAGCCACATCCAACTCAACCACATGGGGAAGGAATACTAATAAGGGCATGGCCAGTCGGATCAGCCAGCGGCCAGACAATATATGAGCAGAAAAATGGAGCTACCCGCTCTCTGCCTTTAAGATTGAGCTCAGCTCCAAGTGGTCCATACATTCATCATCATGTTGGCAATGGGACAGGAATTTGTTCCTACCAAAAATTGATTTGATGTGATTATTATGTGATTCAAAATGGTTATCCTGATCAACGTTTTTATGATCCTGATTATAAAAAGGATCATGCATCAATCAATGGAAAAGTTGGGCGAATTGATATGAATTTGAACCAATCAACATCGCTGGTACTCTTCAATCCAGCAACTTGCAAAATTTTTGGAAAGCATGCGGTCTTGTCCATCTTGCTCGTAATAAACTTAAAATAAAGCTTGTTTGCCTAATTTTGTTGGGTATTATTTCTCATTCAATTAATTAATCACTTTGATTAAACGCAACCATGCACATTTGAATCCTCTTTGACAATGTTCTACCGATGTTCTTCCATCGATGGAAAAGTTAGGTGGAGAACCGATATGAGCTTTGAACATGATCTGGGTTTTCGATTCAGCAACTTTTGGAACCTTTTGGAGAGCATCCGGGCTTGGCCCTTTTCACTTGTAATCACGTTTTGAAAGTTTGATTTTCTTTATACTTCGTTTGGTATTACACATTCAATAAATCACGTTTATAATATATTAATAATATGTAAAATTATATAATATAAATTATTGATTGATTAATTAATATTTTTTTAAAAAAATGGGTGAATATTTATTTTAATAAAAAATATTTTTAAAATAATAAATATATAAATTCTTAAATTAATTAAACATTGATAAGTAAAAAAATTCAGTTTGCATATAATAATAATTTAATGATTAACTAAATTTATCAATATTTAAGAATTCTTATCAGATAAAACTGTATTTATTAATAACAAATAATTGGAAATGAATGTTAAATAAGTGCTTATAAGTCATAAAATTATTTTGGGTCAAAGTCAACCATAAGAGAAGAAAGGATAAAATACAACTAAAGTGAAAAAGACTTTTTACTAATTTAATATAAAGAAATATAAAATATACCAGCCAACCTAGAATATCAATGCACGGATAAATGAGAATTTTACAAATTATATATATTATATTATACTTTTAAAAAAAAAGGAATTTTATGTAATTAGTATCCGCAACAACTAATATTATAATATTAGTAATATAATAATCATTTATTTAAACTAGGCAAGATATTATACTATGCACAATTTATATTATAAATAAAATAAAATTTTATTAATAAATTCTCATTAAATAATGAGATAGACTATAATAATTTAATATATTAGATATAATCTCTTAATGACTTTAAAGATATATCATAATTTAAAACTACTACTTTTAATTATAGATTATTATTGAGTTCTTCTTTTATGAATAGTAGCGTGATAACCGGAGCGTTGGCTGGACTACACATATAATTTATTTTGACTCTATTTAATTGTTTTTTTTATAAATAAAAATATAAAATTAAAATATTATAATTCACGGTAAAAATATTAAAATTTTCATCACTTAGATATCCTTGATGGCTATCAAACAGTCCTGCAATCTCGCCACTTTAACATCCAGTTCATCCATATATACCTCCAACCATGTAATGTAAAAGAAGGAACAAACTAGTTTCAACTTATATATCGCTCTGTGATTATATAGTTGTTTGGACAGATTAATCCAGTTACGTGGATAATTTTTAAAAATTATATTTATCTGATTACATAGGTGATTTTGGAATTTTTATATATCCAAATAATTGCTAAGATTTGTACTTATCCGGTGATGAAATAATGCCTTAAAGAAGAAGTCTCGCTCGTTCCAAAATTGCCGGAGGAAGAATAACCAAAAGAAGAGGTAGGCATTGTTTCAAAACTGCCGGAGAAAATCTCTCCTCCATGAGTTATCCTAATTCTATAAAAATCCCAGTGATGTTGTTGAAAAGGGGGGCTCGTTGAATTACAGAAAAGAAAAAGAAGAAGAAAGGGAGGAGCCCCTCGCCGAAAATCCAACCCCTGCGACCCCCTATTTCAACTAACCAGTGCATGATACATCTGTCTTGTGAGTCATCAAAGAAGAAATTATCAACAGTTGCCATATTGCCACGCTACGGCCGATCTACTAGAGAGCCCAGGTCGCACCAAGTTGCCGCCCTCGCCAAGCCTTGCCAAGAATTGTTGCCATCATCACCAAGTCATGAAGGTTTCCCCCCCTTGCATCTTGCTGATTTACTGGAGAAGCCAGGAGCCACCGCCGTCCAGACCTTCCCACAAGAGCCGTCCTTGCAGGAGTTTTAGCTGCCAAAGCCATAGCCTACGGCCAGGAGTTTGTTTTTCTTCCTTTGTTGCAGGTAGAAATCAGGGGGATTAGGCATTCTTGCTGCTATCCATCACCGGCCGCCTGCAACACATAATCTTCACTCACCGCAGGACCACCATTGCCGTCCAAGAAGGAAGCCGCCACGCCCCTGCATTGCCAAAGTCGGAGAAGACATTGCCCATCCAAAACCAGTGCAGGAAACATCCGCGGAGGATGAATTTCGCCGCCATTTTTCGACCAACTATGGTCGTTCCCAGCGCCGCCGTGAGGTGTAACGTGAAGATGGAGGAGTGTTTTCGAAACCCAAACTGAGCATCATCGGTGTTCACCATTGCAGTCGCCGGAAAAAAGCCGGAAAGAGACCCGTCCAACGAGGAGAAGAGGCGGAAACAGAGCATCAAACAGCAGAGTTCGCTAAATTTTTTTGACCAGTACCAGCTGATCCCATCGCCGCCGTGAGGAGGACCATGAAGGGAAAGGAGTGGTCTACAGACCCAAACTGAGCTTCACCGAATATCATAGCCGCAGTCGCAGGAAAAACTCCAGGAAGCAACCCATCCAACGGAAGAAAAGGCAGAAAACAGAAAGGGAAAAGACAACAGACAGCAGAACTGACGGATATTGGCCGCTGTTTTCCATCCAACGCCAATCATTACTTGATCCAATGGGGCATCCAAAGTGAAGATAGTAAGAAGATCTAAAGCTGCAAGCCAATCCTCACAAGAGTTCGACGATGTAGTCGCCGGAGGAAATCTGGAAAGTGACCCATCTGATAAGATTGAAAACATAGCAAGGAAAAGCAGCAGTAAACAATGGATTTTGGGGAAGCTTTTCCGACCAGAGCCGGTCGTTCCCGGCCATGAAGCGGTGACTAAATTGAAGAGGGAGGAGTGGTATACAATCCTAAAGTGATCTTCGCTGGTTTTCGCTATTGCAGTCTCCGATAAAAATCAAGTAAGAGGCCAATCTCATAAGGTAAAAATAGAGCACGAAGCAGCAGCAAACAGTGGATCTTCGTGACCGTTTTTCCAACCAGCGCCGATCGTTCCCGACCCTTAGGTGGTGACTAAAGTGAAGTCATAGAAATGTTCTACAAACCCAAAGTGATTGTCGCCGGAGTTCGCCATTGCAGTCTTCGGAAAAAAAGCCAGGAAGAGATCCATCGGATAAGGGTGAACACAAAACAGAGGAAACCAGCAGCGAAGGCGGACCTTTGCGGCCTTTTTCCGACCAACTCCGGTCTTTCCCGGCCCTGAAGAAGTGATGGACGTCAATTTGGATTAGTGATCTACGAGTCAGAGTCGATTTCCACCGGATTCAGTTGCCGCCGTCGCCAGAAAAGACGACGCTAAAGTTTCCCATTTCACGCCTAAGCGGGTCTGTCGTGCCCAATTATTTGACCGAATCCACTTGTCTGTCAGATCCATGACCATACCATATGCCCGTGATCAGATCCATCTGCCCCACTAATTGATCAAACCCACAAACAGGCCCGAACCAAGACCACGTCCGAGACCCATCTGCTACCCGGATTAGAGTTGGTGCACCGTACACCGCCCGCAGACAGGCACACGCAGAGAGAAAAGG
>JAVDBV010010777.1:0-33499 GCA_032619315.1 Piper longum
ATATATATATATATATATATATATATATATATATATACTTGTATGTTTGTACTTGTATAATTTGGACAGGGTGGCCCTAATTAAAGTTTTAGGGGAGACTGTCCGTTTTAAATTGGAATATTTATTTATTTCATTGAAATTATGGATTTTGTATGAATTGATTGCTAAGTCATCTATGTATTATCATGCTAGGGTTTAATGTATTAATGCATGTATGACAACTCGTATTTTCATCTTAAAACGCCGAGATTAGATCCATACGAGTTAGGTTCGGGTTAGCCGACCTAACCGGGGCCGTAACATGAGTTATGGTCGAGTTTGAACAAGACGATGGTAGACTCGACTTGGCTCGATTATAATTCGAACTCGATGAGAAATTGACTCTTAACTCGACTCGATAATATAGTATAATAATATATAATATCATTTGATTACTCAAAATATATTTGAAAATGTGACAACGGGAATATAATTTTGCATTAAAATATACTTCATCGAATTCTTCCCAGCCTCTAATTTCCAATTGTCTCTTTCCTTCATGGCTTCCAAAAGGTGCTTCTACGCCTTATCGACTTATCTATTCAATAGCTATCTATAATAAAATATTACATAATTTTATGAAAAATAAAATATATAAATTAATAAAGATGCACACTTATATTAAAAATTTCTTCCATGTTTCCTGATAACATGATATGAAAATTAATTATATGAAAAAAAAGGAAAACACTAAATCAAACCCAAAAAAATAAACAAATATACACAAAATAGAAATCAAACAAACAAAATTGTGTTTTTTAAAACAAAAAATCAAGAAATAATAATTGGCATAATTCAGTTTAATTGTATAACATTTTATTAAATTTTATTAGGTTTTATTATATTTTATTAGTATTTTTGGGATTTATTTTATTATTATTGACTCGAGTCGGGTGCGTGTCAAATTTTATTTTCAAAACTACCCTTGCATGTTTTTGCTCCCCAACCGGAAACGCCTCTTCCACTTCCTTTCCCCGGTCATCCTCTTCTTGTAGCTGCTTAGTGCCGGTGCCACCGTTGTTGTTGACAGGAACCCTTCTCTCAGACCACCATCCCCGATCCCTCGCCATCCTCCTCTACCCAGACCACAGCATGAGTTCCACAGTGTTCCCGAAGTGCACCTCTTCCTTTCTCGACTACCTTTGTTTTCTAGCCTGTAAAACCTTGAAAAAAAATAATAGGTTATCTTGTTTAAGGTTTTGTAAATCTTAAAATGAAGTTTAAATAATATTTAATTAAATTAATTTTTAAAAATCAATATTATAAATTATCAATTTATAACCTTTATAGTACTGATACAATGGTTTTAAATAAGTTTTATTTATTAAATTATTTGGGATTGAGACCCATTTAGATTAATTTAATAGTCATTTTTTTATTTTTCATTAACACACAAATGATATAATTATGAATAATTACATTCTTTTGTACAAAATTTAATGTAATGACTTCTTGAATTCCACAAATATTCTTCTATATAATTATTCGAACTGTGATAGTTTGTGATCACATTTGGTTTAGAAAGGAAATGTTTTTTAGAAGTTTCATTAATATTAAGATTGTGTGTCATAATTGTGGCTGCCTCATTAAAATTTCAGGTCCGTATAATTACTCGAACTTTTATATATTCCTAATTGAGAGTCTTGGTTGGCCTGAGTTCACATTTAACCACCATTTGCCCATCGCAATCGGGGTCAAAGAATTGACTCAATCTGATACGAGGCAGCACCCACAAAATGTCATATATTCATATTTGAGAGTCTTGTTTGGCCTGAGCCTATGTTCGACCACCATGCACCGAACTCAATCAGGGACAATGAATCAACTCAATTCGACACGAGGCAACGGCCACAAAATTCTTGAAATATTAAATACTTGCCCCGAAGCCTAAAGGGATGACATTGTGTAGTGGCAGAAAACGACTCATTATGAACTTGTGATAGTGAGAGAGTGAGTCAATGGCAAATGTTGGTAACTAAAGGCTGAGGGCCACGTAGCATATGTGTGCATACATGGGATTGTAGCTAGATGGGGTGGCCACCCTCCCAGTATATTAAGAGCTTAGCATATGCTCATAACCACTAAAAGTCAAATTAATGATGTTGCAGAATATATTATTTTTTTCTTGTAATTGTATAACTTAGTATTTTTATCACTAACGCGGAATTGCCTCTGTAAATATGAGCATTGAAGGATGGGTAGAGTTGGGACAACTAGAAGATTGTGTCATTAGACTATTCTTTTTTCTAAACTCTTTGCATGGCAGTGGGTTCATGGGGCTTAAAATATTCCGAGCTTATATTATATTTTAAAATAATTGAAAATTAATAGAAAATTAATTTACGAGAAACTTAGTTTCATACAATAGCATTTGGCTTGTAGCTTGGTGCTCCCCAACGTTCCTTGACCACCTTTCCGGACCCATAACTGTCCTCCTCTGCCCAGACCGTGGCTAAAGTTCCTCAGCGTTCTAGAAGTGCAACTCTTCCTCCTAGTCTCCATCTTCTTCTGGCTGCTGCCTTCGCCGCCGATGTGGCCAATTGGATCCTTCATCTCCGACCACCTTCTCTGATCCATCACCATCTTCCTCCACCAAAATCGCGGCCTGAGTTCCCCAATCCTAAAGTGCAACTATTCTTCCTTGCCGCCTTCTTCTTCTAACCGCCACCACTGTGGCCGACCAGAGACTTCATCTCCGACAACTTTTCCCGTCCATCGCTGTCCTCCTCTGCTTGGACCGCGCCTAAGTTCCATGGTGTTCTAGAAGTGCAACTCTTCTTCCCGGCTACCTTCTTCTTCTGGTCGCTGCGGCCATTGTGGCCGACCGGAGGCTTCATCTCCGACCACCTTCCCGATCAATTGACATCCTCCTCCACCATGACTGTGGCTTGAGTTCCCTAGCATTCTCGATGTGCAACTCTTCCTCCCGGCCTCCATCTTCATTTGGTTGCCGTTGCAGCTGCTACTGCCACTGTCGTTGATCGAAGCCCTACTGTTCGACCACCGTTCTCGACCCATTACCATCATCCTTTGTCTGGAGTTCGGCTTGAGTTCCTGAAGTGAAAATCTTCCTCTCCGGCCGCCTTCTTCTTCTGGCCGCCGTCGCCACTGTGGCCAACTGGAGCCTTACTCTCCGACCACTGTCCCTGACTCATCACTGCCTAGTTTTCTCATTTCCATCTCCTGTGACCGCGGTTCTGCCGGCCAGTGCCCTCACTTTCTATCTTCCCTCGTAGTTTCCACCGTTTGGAGCACTCGACCCACACCCCTGGTCGAGCTCTTCATATGTCCTCCTTCTCACACCGAGTCGTCGCTAGGTATACCTATTGGTTTGTGATTGATTAACATGATGTGATTAAAAATTGTGTTGTGATTATTATTATGAAGGAATAGTATATCCTTGTATTTATTGATTATTATGATCATGATGAATATCATGATGTCTGCCGATAAAAAGTTATGATAAAATGTAAAATAAATGAGTAGGACTATCTAATATGCACTAGTAATTATTTGATTGACTTGTTTGCATGTTTTGAATGTGGATCAGTGCTACCAAGTCACTTCCGACAATTAATTGATTAGCTAATGGTTGAAACTAGGTTGTTTGAAATTAAGAGCATATTTTTTTAGTTCAATCTATTTAGTTTGATTGCTTGAAAGTGAACATTTAGTGTTTTAGATCCCTTTTCTTCATTACAACTTCTTTGATTTTTGTAATTACTAATTCAATTGGTAATGACCGGTGCATCTATTGTTAGGTATTAATTTAATATTTTTCTACTATTTTTGATAAACCATTTTTTTTATAAAGATATTTTATTAATGTTAATAGTAGGAAGTTGGTTTTTTGAGGCAGTTGAACATATCAGCTAGCAAATGCATTGACAATTGAATATGAAATAAATGGTGGTCATCATACGTCGTATGACCTATACAAAATAAATAAATATTTTGATTATGCAGATTATTAATAGCTACGCCCTTAGAAAATGTGTCACAAGTGCCCCAAGTAGACCCGAAGAATAATGAATCAACTCTAAAAGAAGAAAATCAGCATGAAAGTAGAGAAACGTGAAAAAGAACATTGAAAGCGTTGAAAGAATTGTTGAGTGTGACTATTGACAAAAAATAGTATAATCAATGTAAGTATTGTCAGAAGAAGTACTTGAAGTCTAAGAGTGGTTGTACTACACAATGGAATCAACATTTGATAACATGCCCAAAGAAGAAGAAAACAAAAGGTCAACAAGAACTTGTGGCTGTTCCAGAATTGCCTAATCAAGATGAGGTTTTAGAATTTTTAAGTGTGACTACTTATAAGTATGATAAACAAAGGGTGAGAAAAATTTTATGCATCTTGATCATAGTGGATGGAAGACTGTTCAGATTAGTAGAGAGCAAGTTATTCAACAGGTTATGTAAGGCTCTTAATCCAAGATATCAAAAGATATCTTGGCACACTATAAGGAATGATTGAATCAAATTGTATGACGAAAAAAAAGGTTTTGAAGAATATGTGGAAAGAAATAGAGACTGTTTGTTTTATATTCTTGGGTCTTTTGAGCCCCCCACAAAGCTTTGACACCACTTGTTAGGTACCCTGGGCTCTGATACCACTGTTGGGCCCTTCGGACCCACAAAGGTGACTTGCAATAGGTGTCACGGGCATCTCTTAATCTAAAAAAGTTAATGTAAGGAATAAGTCTTTCCCATTAGCCTATATACAAGACACCAATGCTTTCTGCGACCAATGTGGGACAAACGCAACAACTCCCCTTCACACATCAGTTGTATCCGAAACAATCATCGTCTAGCAATTTCCACTTTTTATCAGACGGCACCCATCTGGCAAACTCCCCTTAAATCATCAGGTGAAACCCATGAAGGAAACATCCACAATCAGTGTAGGCAAACACATCTCCCAAGATCACAATTTTGGCTCTGATACCACTTCTTGGGCCTTTTAGGCCCCCAACAGAGCTCTGATACCACTGTTGTTAGGTACCCTTGGGCTCTAATACCACTGTTGGGCCCTTTGGGCCCCCAAAGGCGACTTGCAATAGGTGTCATGGGCCTCTCTTAATCCAAAAGTTAATTTAAAGAATAAGGCTTTCCCATTAGCCTATATACAAGACACCAACGCCTTCTACGACCGATTGGGATAAACCCAATATACATGTGATACTTGGACATATGTGCAAACCAAGTTATATTTGAGTTTCACAATACATTATGTCGGTGAAGATTGGAAACTACACAAGAAGATTCTTAATTTTTGTCATTTCCCTCCTCCTAATATTGGTTTTGCAATGGCGAATTTGGTAAGTGAGTTAATGATGAATTGGGGGCTTGAAGATAAATTTTTCACCTTAACATTAGGCAATACATCTACCAATGATAAGATGGTAAAACTTCTTAAAGATAGTTTTCCTTCTAATGTGAAGCTTACCATTAGATGCAATGTTTTCCATGTTAGGTGTTGGGCTCATATTCTTAATTTAATTGTTCATGCTGGATTGGTAAACGTGAAAGGAGTTATTGAAAATATTCATGAGCCAATTAAATATATCAAGGGATCTACACCTGGAATGAAAGATTTTGACACTTCTTTAACACATGCTGGCATATCAAGCAAAAGTGGGTTGAATTTGGATGTGCAAACTCGTTGGAATTCTGGTTACTTGATGTTGTGATCTACAAAAGAGGTAAGTAAAACTTGCTTTTAATCATCTAAAAGGTATAGATGAAAATTTTAAATGGTAGTGATATGGATTGGAATAAGTTTGATGAGATTGAAGACTTATTTTATCAATCAACTAATGTTTTTTCCATGAGTAAGTATCCAACAACAAATCTATTCTCTGCCGTACTGCAAAAAGTGAAAGGGAAGTTAGATTACCTTCATGTTCATTAGCAAGGACATATTTATCAAATGGTTGATAGCATGAAAGATAAATATGATAAGTATTGGAAAGAAAATAGTTTAGTTCTAGCCATTGCATGCGTGCTAGATCCAAAATATAAATTAGGAAGGGTTGAATTTATTTTCCTCAAAATTTATCAATCTGAGTCAATTTTTTAGGCTGAAATGAAAAGGGTTGATGATGCTTTTAAAAGGGGTATACAAATTCTATGAGAACAAATTGAGGAATAGCTTGCAACATAATTACTTTCCTAAAAACGAAAGTGGTGATAAAGTGTTCACTGATGAGAAAGAATTTGAAAGATTAATGGATTCTCTTGAGTCGCTCCATGTGAATAAATCATACTTAGATGTATATCTTGAAGAATGAAGAATTAAATTTAATCATTGAGCGCATTTTGATATTTTGGATTATTGGAAAATTGCTTCATTGAAATATAAAACCTTAGGGCCATCACAAAGGATATTTTAGCAATTCCATTTTCTTTAGTAGCATCAAAATCTACTTTTAGTAGGGGTGGGAGAGTTATTAGTGATTATCGTAGCAGCTCGAAACTGAACACAATTGAAGCTTTAATTTGTGTTCAAGATTGGCTATGCCCACGGTATTGTGAAGAGAGCGAAGATGAGGATGATGAGGACTCAGGTAATGATTTACAATGTACATGTTACTCCTATGTGCTTTCTATTTGTCTTACCATGATTATATTTTTAGATTATTTCTATATTTTGATGTTATAATACTATTTATGTAGTAAGTTGAACTATGACTATATCCTAATTTTATATTCAATTTTTAAAATCCAAAAGTGAGATAGAGTTCTTTAATACCTATTTCTATTGGTTTGCTTTGCATCACATATTCAAACACAATGTATGTTTAAAATTTTAATATCTACTTTTGTTAGTTGTTAAGTTGTTATGGCTCTGGTAGTTATTAGAATACACCCATGAACTTTATTCATTGGGGATAATACTAGAATACATTTATTCATTTTCCAAATTTTATTTTTTTATTTAATCTAACATCTCACAATGGATGATATCTAGTAATTTTTTTCTAGGATGAATGCTAGATAAAAACTGTCTAACTATGGACGAAGGGTATAAAATATAGACTTTTGATAGTATTTTTTCAATTTTGGGTTTACAATTCTAAGCATTTTATTTTTTTGGAAACATATACTATTGAATGGTGTCTTAGGTATTTTGTAAAAAAAATTGAAATGTGGTTGAAACTTGAAAAGACCTTTTATTATTGAGATAGTTTATATAAATATGTTGATAGACTATTTTTTCTAATTTAAATCTCTATACCTGGACGTTTTTCTCCTAAACAGCGACGTTTGACCTTACAATCTACTTGGTTTCAAACTCCCAAACGAGTTAGTTTTTACCTCTAAAACGAGCTAATTTCGAGTTCCAAATGAGCTGGTTTTGTGCTCCTCAAAATTAAATAGTTTAAGTGTATTTGAGCTTGAGTCGAACTCAAACAACATTAAAAATGTTCGAGTCGATTTCGAGCATATATATTCAAAACTTTGAGCTATTCGAGTCGAGTTCGATCAGAAGCGAGATCGGCTTGCTCACCCGTTTAGCAGTCCTATTTAGTATAAACTAATTGACGAAGCTATCCTTTCAACTTGAGTTAACCATATTGAAGAGATAATGTATGTCCGTTAGTTTCTACTTCGGTCGGGTATTTTAGTCAAGCCACAATAGTGGACATGTATGTGCCTTGACGCTTTAGGGTTGCGAATGATGTCGTTATGATTCTATGAATAATATTTGTCATGACCATTAACCGATTTCCAAGTTCTTTACCACAAGCAAGCTATCTGAATTTGAATGGTTTGACGTTACCCTTATTTTATCATGTAATTGATTAAATTTTGACCATTTTGTAATCCCTAAAACTTTAAAATATTTTGTGATCTAAAATGAATTCTTAAAAGTTGATAAATTTTTTGAGCCATCCAAATTGTGCTAATTAACTAATAGTGCAAACTAATAAATGGTAAATAACAAGTTTAAAAGCTTCAAAACCTTTTCTCCAACTTGATAGGAAAGATGCTTTCGAGTTCTATGTTTTCTTCAAAATACCAATAAAAAATCTCGTACAATCAAAGGAAGAATGACTAATTTAACATCTTCATTCAATAGTTTTAAGTATCAATATAATTATTCTGAAAAAAATTGAATAGCATCCACCGTCTACTTGAATAAAAATATATAAGCTCGAAAATACACTTAAAAAATAAGTTTCATAAAAGCTTCTTTCTTATTTCAATTGGTCACTTAAAAAATCAATTCCTATCATAAATACATTGAGTTGTTTACACACTAAAAACATATCATCTTATGAGCACCAATACTTAATCAAATCCTTCCGTAACCTAACCACATACAAAAACCAATGTTGAAACTTTCACACTATGCTTCTTCTACGATAATTTCACTATCACACAAAACATAAATCGTGATAACATTTCTCATAACTTAAAAAAATTATTAGGGTCCGTTTGGTCGGCATGGAAAAGAATAAATGAAAAAAAAAATCATAGCAAATGGAATGCAAAGATAAGAATTTTTAAAAAAAAATTTCCGTACATGTTTGGATATCAAGAAAATAAGATGAAAATGAAATAATCCTTCCCATATGAACGTGTCTCCCTAAAATTCCCTCAATTTATTTTGTTTTTTAGAAATAAGTGTTGTTTTATAAAATTTTTACATAGGTTTACTTTGAGTGAAGTTGAATTTTCTTTTGACTAAATTTTAAGATGTTCATATATAGAATAAAATTTAACCTCCAAATTTATATTTCTTTCATTCAATTTAAGGGCAACCAATCAGACCCTAAGACAACTATAGAACACACATAGGAGATGCAAAATATTATCATCTCAATTATCTTATTAGAAGAAAATATTGTCAGAAAATTTTATGGACCACCATAAAGTAAATTCATGTACCATCTTTAATATGATAAACTTTGAGCTCATTGAAACCCCATCATCCAAGTCTAAAGTACAAATTAAAACTTCTGCTATTTCATCACAAATAAATAGCACCTAATTGTAATATTAAAACATGCAAAGAAAAAGGAAACCGTAGAGTATGATTCAAAGATAATACTAAACAATAAGTTAATATTATCTTTAAAGTCATGCATTTCTAATCTAGTCCATGCACAAATATTAGCTTCAAGTGTTGATGGATGGACATGGTATCTATACGAATTAATGACTCTTCCTTCAGTGCTAAAATTTCATTATAAATGTAACAGACGACTCGGTTCGTAGAGTGATATGAATCGAACTGATAAATTTGGGGATACAAATTCATAACTTATTAATATTGAAAACTGACACAAAAAGATTTTAACTACTTATGGTGTCAAATAACAAAATTTGAGGAAATCTAATACGCAGACAATACCAAAATGTATGGAAGATACTTAGGGCTTTACTCATGTAAGTAGGATATCCTAGATGAGTTGAATTTATAAAGGAGGACTAAGTTTCTCGATGTATGGTAGAGTCTCCCCTTTAGGCCTTTTGGGACCACAAAAGGGACTTGCAATAGGTATTACGGGCTTCTCTTAATCCAAAAGTTAGCTTAAGAAATAAGGCCTTCTCATTAGCTTATATATAATTTACCAATATCATCCATGACTGATGTGAGATAAACCTAACAATTTTCCCTTCATATATTGGACAACTTGAAACAATCATCATCTAACAATCTTTCCTTCATCAGACGGAACTCACATATCATCACCTTGCAAACTCCCCTTAAATCATCAAGTGGAACCCGCAAAGGAGACTTCCACAATCAGCATAGGCCAGCACCAAATCCCACTTTACTCTGATACCACTGTTAGGCCTTTGACTTGTAACAGGTGTCACGATCACCAACATCATCCACGACTGATGTAAGATAAGCCCAACAAATAGGACGATAATAAAAATTTACACAACCAATGTAATAATCATTCAATCACAAAACAATTACATAACATTCCATAATATCACTTGGCATTCACATAAGCAACTCCAAGGCAGTATGCCACATTTCTAAATCATTCACATTATATTTAACACATTTTTTGTATTCATCACATTCTTGGTCTTTACATTGGCCCTTATCTTTTAATTACAAATCACAAAAGCTCCATCAACCCATGTTTCTTCTTCACTCCGTATACCTACACAAGTAGCATAGTTTCGAGTACCTAGATTATTTAACCATCAGTTGTAGGACTTCAGAGCTTAGAGAAACCTGCACAAAAAAAGTTAGAATAGCATAGCCCAGAGTATTATGTTTTCAAAATAGAGGAAATATAGCTATTTAGAAGAAACCAAAATAAAATAGCAACTTCACTACAACACACTGATCATAAGCAAGTGACTAATAGGGCATAATCATAATGATTGGTAATCGTAAACATGAACCAAATAATATCTCACAATGACATGCATGTAATATGGAAAATAGGGCCTACCTGATAATTATTGCAACATTTCAATGTCTAGATATACTTGATGGAGGTGTACACATGCTGAAAAATATACACTGCTAGCAAGTAGTAAACTGATATCATACACATAACCATTAACCGAGCACTACATGTGGGCACCTACTAGGGCCCTAGCTGATGTCACGTGTCCCATTCATCTTGTGTGCAAGTCAAAATCTAAAAAAACATAATACATGTATGTGGTATGGGCATGGACAATACAAGTAGTGCTAAAGTGTAACATTGTGCTATATCTTGTAGCTTTTGAAATCTCATGAAAGGATCTCATCTATAAAACCAGGGCCGCCTGATGGTTTTTACTATCGGTTCGGTTGTTACCTGAATCGGGGTAGGGTCCAACCCTTTTTGCTGTGGTTTGTATATGGTATGGTGTAAGTTTCATGGTCTTAGCCACCTTCGGCACTCGGTACGCCTATTTGGAAGCGGCACGCCCAGCTTTTTCATGTTTGGCCTAATTTAATAGTATATAGTTAGAAGTTAGGATGGTGTCCCCCTTTCAGACAGCCCTAACCCCTTTTGAGACCGGCAGTGCAACTCCCAAGGTGGGCCCAATTGCTTTAGGCAAAAACCCTAAGTTTTTGATTTTGAGATAACCCAACCCATACGTTTTTAGCTAACCCAACCCATACATCTTTATCTATCCAACCCATACTTCTATAGGTATGGCACCTATACCTCTAAGACATTACCAAACTAACCCATACCTCTATAGGTATGACACCCATACCTATGACATCACCTAACCAACCACTTTTTTTCTGTAACAACCACCCCTTCCCTCACCTTTTCACCATTTCTCCTTCCCTCCTCACCTCCAACTACTCTCCTTGGCCTTCTTCTTCCTCCTTGGAGCTCCATGCAACCTCCTCCATGTTCCTAGCATCCTTGGGTGGTAGGTTTTGAGGTTGGATGCCTCAAAAGACTTCCCCTTGGTCTTCGCTCGTTAGCATCAGGTTTGAGATTCCTCTATTATTTGTTGATTGATGTGTATTGCTTGTATGATTATATGAATTTATTTTTAGAAAATTATTTTCGTATATATTGGAATGTTAGGAGAATTTTGGATGCCGATTTATTGTATTTGAACAAGTAAATAAATAGATATGATTTTCATAATGTATGTAGGCCACTGATATGCACCATTTTAGTATAAAAATCATATCTTGCCATTATGATGTTCCATTTACACGATTCTTATTTTATTGTACTCACAACATGTAGATATACAACTTTTGTGTTGGGTGTTTTATCTACCATTCCCTAGAATTTGTGTGTATGAGGGTCAAAATTGAGGAGTGGTGGATACTTGGAGCCTTATAATGATATAAGTGCTCATTTCTCAATTTTTAATCTCAGACCTTATAGGATATGTTGATGAAAAGCATTCCATATTTTTCATAGTAATTTTATGAGTTCTTGGAAAAAATTTAATCCTAATATAACTGCTAAATAATCATGAACATAACTCATGAGTATGCCTAGTATTTCTAGTGTGTTTATGACTATGAGCATGATATGTGGTTTTGTGATATTTTAAGCCAAGAATTTTAAACTAATAAAATCTTGTAAAATTATATGATACTAAAATAATTGTCTATTTGAAATATTTAAAATTTTGAAATGTTTAAAAATCATCTAGATAGGTTTAAGAGCTGTTTATTGGTATAATGTAAAGATACAGATTGAGAACCCTAGTTTTTTACTCCAGTTGTAAATTACCTTAAAATAGGTTCAACGATGTTCGATGTCACTAAAACTCAGTCCACCTCTTACCGTATATCTCAAAATCACAATTAAAAATTTTAGGTCTATATGGATAGGTTCAAAATTTTATTTATGAATTTCAAATTTGTGAGATAGCTCCAGGAATAGAACATCCAGTGACCAAAATTATAAAATCCACTTAGGCCTATTTACAATGTAAATTTCAAATAAATCTTACTTTGCTCAAGATCAGTGTGTTAGATAACTATGTCCACTGAACCCAAGCCAATTTGGAGTCCTCTAGCCCATGAACCAATAGTTACAAATTTGGTGCGCAGGACATGAATATTGTCCCAACATCTAGGGGCCAAATAATATGGGTCTTCTTCCCATTGGTTGGCCCATGGTCTAGCCATGGTGGAATTTACCTATGAGCCTTAGTATGTAAGGGACAACCCATACAAATTTCAGCCCATTTCTGAAAAATCATCTCGTAAGCCATTTAATTAAAAACCGTAGAATTGATTAAAACCTACTAAGTGAACATGGAAAAAAAACCTTAATGAAGTTAACTAATAAGGTTTCACACTTTGCATATGACATAATTAAGATAATTAAGTGATGTTAAGTGTTGAGCTTGTGTGGAGGCCTTGCCTCGTTTTGCATGCCGAAGTGACCTGATTCTTATTCGGTTTCATCTCCGTGCTGGGTATCACGGTGAGCCCACCGACTAGAATATGGATCTCTACGCACCGGGTTCATAGGACTCTTCTTTGCTTCATCTCTCCATGCCTCCCTACGTTTCGAGTTTAACCGTGTTTTGGATGTACGACATCATTAGCAGTTTTTTATCGGATCCCTCTGATGTCGGGCCATTTAGTTGTGTTTGCTACACATTTTAACAAGACTAAAAGGATAAGACCTGTTGTTGGTTTTTGAATTGAAGCTATAGAAATATATAATATAAGTCTCTTCCCTAAACCTATTCAATAAGTACGGGCATTTTTATAGATTTCACGATTAAGAGAGTAAGTGGTATGGAGATATGTATGGACTGCACTACTACTCCATGAAACCTTAAGGTAGTGTGGTGTATGATGGTACTGCATAACGCAACACATTTCTAGAATTTGTGGCACTAACTTAACTATTCCTTTTGCCACTTGAGTACCGTGGCGGGTGAAATATGGAAGATGTGAGGGCGTAAGCGTTGTATGTATGAATACGAATCTAAGCTATGCAAGCGAGCCGACATTTGTTTAAGTATGTTTGCTTATTGCCCAATGGGTAATGAAATACCCATTTTCCAGCTTGCTATTTTACCTGTAGTTATTTGTACAGGTAATCAAATTTATTTGATTACTGACGGGTTTTTCTATTATATGTAGGTGAGGTTCCCTAGTATTAACTGGTCTAGGTGCATGGATCAGACGGCTTAGTGGCGGTGGTGGTGGGTGGGCCCTATGTTATGTTGTTTGCTTTAGACCATATATTTTGTTGATGACTATATGATGAGCATATGCCTTAATTATGTGAACCTTTTATGATTTGGATGTATGCTATGATGATTGTGCCAGCATGTTTTATCTTTATATTATTATATTTTACTGTGGAGTTATAAAACTTTGGGTCAAGGCTAACTATCTCGTCTGCAAGGTATATAAGCGCCAGAGCCCTGGAACATGACGAGGAGCTAAGTCAGGCACAAGAAACGTATTTGGCTGCAGCTGTTTGTGTGTTAGTGTAACGTGGGTTGAGGAGCTTACGATTCACGCCACTTGAAGACCTACGTGAAGTCCAGGTATTAGGGTTTGATGCCCTGATACTCGATAATGCTATGTAATTATCCAACTCTTTAATTATTACTCGCATAGGGTATGTGAAACAGGTAACCATGACCCTTGTTTAAATACTTGCATCATCTTCATGTAACTAATAAGAAGGCATAAGCCAATCACTTGAATTAAGTAGTAAGAATATGACATACGCAACAACATGCAACCTCAAAACTGTAACCGAGGTCTACTTCTTCTACAGTTGGGAGTGATCATCATATTTTTAATGTCAGGTATGTCTTTGTGTGTGTTTTCATTAACCTCCTTTTTGGTGTTTCCAGTGGTTAGTTTCTGAGTGGTAGTTTGCAAGCCGCAGTTTGTAAGCCGTCTCTTTCAATTAGTTTGTGGTTAGTGTTAGTGGTTATATAGTCTGAGCAAATGGCAGGAGGACACCGAGGTAGATCGCCACTACTCTATAGGCCTTCCCCTGTTAGGCGATCCATATCTCCCATGCAGGAGCTGGTGGTGGATCCCTAGACAAAGCTGATTAGGATCTTACGAGAGGAGCAGCAGACCCTGAGGGAAGAGCAGAAGAAAGCAATGAATGACCAGCAGTGCTCCCGTGAGGAGATAACTTAGCTATTGGATTCAGTCTGGGAGATGGCCATGGCCATGGCCAGACTAGAGAAGAGGCCAACACGTGAAGAGACACCTACTGAGGCCTATGAGTTGGAGTGAGTACCACCGCCGCCGCCACTGCCTACTCATTATATCCATATGACACCTGTGCAATCGGCTATACGGTGTTTTGAGATCCCAGCCCCGGGGATGACAGTGGGAGTTCCATTCCAAAGATAGATTGGAAGTGACTCAGAGATGGCTAGAACATGTCATTTTGTTGTTGGAGAGGGCTCAGGCAGTCAAGGCCCTAAGCAGCTCCATCACACCAGGGAGCGTTGGGAGCACAAATCTCGAGGTCATGTTGGAGTGGATTTATGTAGCTTGATCAGTGTTGATACAATTGGGGTGTCCCCCCAGAGCTATGGCTGCGCATAGCGACTGGACCTATGGAAAACATGGGCAAACTTTGGTGGGACTCTGCCCACGCAGCCTTTCTGAAGGGCAGGGCCGTTGAGCATATTACATAGGATGAGTTTAGGGAGGCCTTCTACTCCCATTACTTCTTTGTCATTGTAAATGCAAAGAAGAAGATGGAGTTCCTGTCCTTGAGGTAGCGGGAGGGTATGTTCATAGCAGAGTACCACTCAAGGTTTCTGATGTTGGAGAGGTTTGCCCTTGGTAGATTCTTAGCAGAGAGGGAGAGGGCTGCCCAGTTTGTATTGGGATTATGCATCAGTTCTTGTGCAACTCTTGTAGAGGCCATTATGAGGGCACTAGAGTGCAAGCATCCCCATGACTCACACCATCACGCCAAGGGCACCACACCATCGAACAATAAGGGGCAGAAGAACAAAGAACAAGATCAGCAGGGCCTAGAGTCGAAGAGACAAAGGACATGTGGTGGAGTGACGGTGTACGCAGCTGAGGGGTAGTACGTGCAGAGGTTTCCCCAGCAGACACAAACCTTCCAAGGGCAGCGAGGTGGCTTCTATGAGTACCTTGTCTATCCTGAGTGCCATAGATGCCATCAGGGTGCCTATAGGAGAACCACCGGCTCTTGCTTTGCATGTAGAGACATAGGGCACCATGCAATTGAGTGCCCAAGGTAGATGCATCAGCAGTAGTGGTCCCAGCAGCAGCAGCAGCAAGGACTGCCTACACTGCCTGGTGGCCACTTCTTTCTCATCACCAGCCCAGCCTCAAGGGAAGTGGGGGAGAGGCGATCAGGAGCAGCAGATGCAGGGCTACCAGGGCCAGAGAGACTGACAAGGACAAAGGGGTTGAGGTCAAGGTCAGGAAAGGCAGGCTGGCTTAGCTGTCTTGGACATTGGACAAGCACCGACATAGGATGTGGCACAGGATGAGGGTAGACACTAGGGGATAGACCAAAGTAACAGGGTAGGATGTATGCTGCGGTTATTGAGTTGGCCACTTGGGAGCATGAGGACGAGATGTGGCAGCTTTTTCTGAGACTCTTCCCTATGGAGGATGATGACTCGAAGTATTAGCACCCTTCCATGTTTTGGTTGAGTTCTATTCTATGTTTTATGCTGTGTGTTGTAGCGTGTTTGTGCACGTGTAACCCCTTAGGAAATTTTGGGGTGGAATTTTTCTAAATTGGGGATGTTATAAAACCTAAGCAGGTGAAATATGGAAGATGTGAGGGTGGAAGCATTGTATGTATGAATATAAATATAAGTTGTGCATGCGAGCCGGCAGTTGTTTAAGTATGTTTGTTTACCACCCAATGTGAGGCAATTCTAAAGTTTCATAAGTTTCCATGGTTAATGGAATACCCATTTCCCAACTTGCTATTTTACCAGTAGTTATTCGGACTGGTAATTAAATGTATTTGATTACTCACATGGTTTTCTTTTATATGTAGGTGAGGTTCCCTAGCGTTGGCTAGCCTAGGTGCATGGATCAGACGGCTAAGTGGCAGTGGTGGTGGGTGGGCCCTATGTTATGTTGTTTGTTTTAGACCATGTATTTTGTGGATGACTATATGATAGGCATATGCCCTAACTATGCGAAGCTTATATGATTCGAATGTATGATATGATGATTGTGCTAGCAAATTTTATTTTTATATTATTATATTTTACTGTGGAGTTATAATACTTTGGGGCAAGGCTAACCATCATCTACAAGGTATATAAGCCCCAGTGTCCTAGAACATGACGAGGAGCAGAGTCAAGTACATGAAACGTATGTGGTTGCAGCTGTTTGTACATTAGAGTAATGTGGGTGGAGAATCTTACAGCTCGACCACTTGAAGACCCACGTGAAGTCCAGGTATTAGTGTTTGATGCCTTGATACTCGATGATTCTGTGTAATTCTTTGATGCTTTAATTATTGCTCACGTAGGGTATGTGGAACATGTAACCATGACCCTTGTTTAAATACTTGCATCATCTTCATGTAATTAAGAAGAAGACAGCCAATCAGTTGAAGTAGTAAGAATATAATATACACAATAGCATGCAACCTCAAAACTATAGCAAGGGTGTGCTTCTTCTAAGGTTGTGAGTGATCATCACATTTTTAAAGTCACCGCTTAGAGTCGTAGGAGTAGTTATGCCTCTATTACAACTAAGGGTGTTTGTATAGGAATCCTGTAAGTCTAAAATCCACCTTTGTAGGACGTATTTTGTATGCATTCTATCAAAACCCAGCCTTGTGTCCGCCTTAAGCCGCCACGTATGGTTGAGAATTGATTCTGTAAAGTCTGTACGCGATAGCCCAATGAGTAACTTCCAAATTATAATATCACGATTTGGTTTGTCCCTTAAAGCCGAATTGGGGTATTACATCATCCTTAGGGTTTTTTTAAACTGGAAGGTTGATTAATGACTCGTAGAGAGCGGGATCAACTAAAACATTACTAACTACTTTTTATGGTATAAATCAAATCATGTGAGCCAAATAGAAGATCAAATAGTAGAGAGTCCAAATGGACTTGACAAGAGCTCCTCGTCTTACCACCATGTGGTCTAGTGATGAGGATAACTACACGACCCTGTATGATGAATGCGTGCAATGCATGAATAGATCTAAATGCAGCAAGGATGCATGACATGCAATAAGAAATTAATTAAACAATCAACTGATCCGATCAGATAGCTGTGCTCTTATGTGAATTTGAAACAAGTAGAACATGTTAATAAACCATGTGTTGTAATCATAAGTGTGATGTTGGTATGTTAGGAACGTTAATGGGCAATAACACAAGCAATTGAGATAAAAGAAGATGTCGATATGCTCGGGGATCTTGACAACTAAGTTTGAGATATCCTAACTCACTACGCAATACCGTAATATCTAAATTATAATTAAAATAATCTGATGTAACTTGTAAATTAGTTGATAACCAAACAGTTAGATTGCCAATATGAATTGAGATCTGAACGTTAAAGATATCGAATCAAACAGATTCAGTTAGCTATGTGGAGCGAAATGAAATGTCATCATCACCCAACTCAACTGTGCATATAATAATTTTTTTTAATTAAATGTTTATCATTTATTCAATTAATTTCATTGTGAATAAAATTAAGATCGCATGGAGAGTTTAATTTATAATCGAACACACACAAATTACATTGCTTATTTAATTAATTAGTATTTGACACATGATCCAAGGTGTATTGGATGTGTCCCAAATTTAAATAGCTCAACTCTTTTTGTTTGACAACCTTGATTTAGTGATTTAGGTAGCATTTTACTGCACACAATCAGCAATGTAAAAAACATAACCCAAATCTCAAGAAAGATATAACCTTTATAAAAAATTCAAATGTTTACAACTTTTTTCCATACGAAACATATTTAATAACAAATCAAAATGATCAAAATGATTTTAACTTCATGATCTAAAAAGAATCTATATGCAATGATGGAAAATGCACAAAACAACCAAAGAAAGGGAAGAAAAACGTACCCGGAGGAATAGGAAGAGAAGGAGGAAGAAGAGGAGGAAAAAGAAGGAGAATTAGAGGGAGAATTGGGGGAAAGGAAAGGGAAAATAGGGGTAGGGTGGTGGCGAAACAAGAGATGGGGAGATGGAGAAAAGGGGCGGCTAGGGTTTTATACCAAAACCCCTACTTGACATTAATGCAAAGGAGCCCTTCCATTGCACGTAGGGCACACACGCACCTTGTGCTCTGATGTATAAGTGCCAGAATGGTACACTTGCTCTCAACATTTAGCTGTGACAAAGGAAAAAGAGGAAAACGAAGGAAGAGGGTAGGAGGGGAAGGATGGAAATGAAGGAAAAGGGGTGGGATGACTTCAAAACACTACAAGGGCTAGAGGGTACACCAAGGATGCATATGACATGACTCTAATGTGACACACGGCCCTAGGATAACTAAAACATCAGAAACCACAACAAGGCCATAACTTGGCAATTGGAGCTGACTGGATAGTGCTCAATGGTGGATAGTCCTCTTGGTTCAACTTGGTTAGCATTGGGTTGTTTCGGTTTGAACAAGTCGGCATTAACAATGGTGGATAGACCCCCCACTGCTGTAAGAAAATTTCATCCCTAGAATTTACCGTGAAGAGAAACAACCACCCAAAGCACAAAGCAGCAACAACAACAATAAGAGCTGCAAGCCAAAAGCTAGGAATGAATAAGAGAGAAGAGTGGCAGCTACCTCATGCAACAGTCGGAATGAATAAGTTTGAGAAATGCTACCTCATCTCGTCCTCATGCTCTCAAGTTGCTTCCTCAACTCCATGTTTGGACCACAAAACCTTGACCAGGGGCACCTCCTTCTCACGAGGGTCTTCAAACCACGATCTAAGATTCACGTGACATTCTCCTCATACAACAGGTCAGGACAGAGCTCCAACTTTTGATGGGAGATCTGATGTGACTGATTAGGCACATACTTCCTTAGTAGAGAAACATGAAACATGAGGTGCACTGCTGACGAACTGGGTGGAAGGGCAAGTCTGTAGGCTACATCTCCTACTCACTCAAGCACATTAAACAAACCAATATATGTAGGGGGTTAACTTGCCTTGCTTCTTGAATCTAATGCTTCTTTTGGTCAGGGAGATTTTCAGGAGAGCGAGATCTATGGGAGCAAAGCTGGCTTCATAGAGTCATTGATCTGCATACTTTTTGTCTTGTGCTACTCTCAACTGCTAGCGAATTGTCTTAATAACTCTGAGAATCTTGTAATATCTTTGAACCAACTACCAATAGTTGTCCACCCTTAAGCAAACACATGGGAGATCTAAACGGCTTGTCATACAATGCCTCAAATAGAACCATACCAATGTTCGCCTGATAACTATTATTATAGGCAAACTTAATTGACTAGAGATGCTCATCCCACAAATCGTCAAAATCTAGTGCAGATGATTTGAGCAAGTCCTCAAGGATCTGAATCATTTGCTCTAACTGCCCATCTATTTCGGAATGATATGCTAAACTGAACCTGGTCACTATTCCCAACTCTCTCTGCAATGAAGTCCAGAATGCAGACGTGAATATCGGATCTTGGTCATATACAATCTCTCTCAAGATCCTACGTAGCCTAATATTCTGATCTCTGTACAGTTCGACTAAGGTAGTCAAGGGACAAGTTTTCTTGATTTTATTGAAGTGGGCTGATTTTGTTAGTCGATATGCAATCACCCACACCATATCAAGCTAATGACATATAGGTGGTAGACCCGTGACAAAATCACAAATTGATACAATCCCACTTCTACTTAGGAAGTGGCAACTGCTAAAGCATTCCACGTCACCTATGGACAGACAAGACATCTTGACATCATGTCAAGCATGTTTTTCTTCGGCCCAGACTACCTGTATGATTTGTAAATAGCATGATACTTCTTAACAGATCCGGAGTGGCCTGTGAATATCGAACAATGCACCACCTAAAGAATATACTATTGAAAATCTAAGTGCTCTGACAGCACTGGTACATACAACCGGCCTCTTATCCGCACAAACCCATCAGCATCTCTAGTCAAACTAGGGTATGATCTCTATGCTATCCATCTATGTGACTGCTCATCCTCATCATATTATTACATGATCTGGTCAAACACTGTTGGGCTAATCGCTAATCTGCCCATCACTGCCACCATCTCTTTGTTAGATACATCAACACTTTGATCACTATATTAAATGCCCATCGTTGCCAATCTGGCTCCACTTAACACTGGTCTATGACTAAAGGCATCCGCTACTATATTTGCCTTACCCGGGTGGTTGGCAAGTCATTGCCTCTATCTATTGTTGAGCTCCTTTTGTGTAAAGATATACTTCAAGCTCTTGTGATCAGTGTATACCTAAAATGATACTCCATACAAGTACTGACACCAAATTTGGAGAGCAAAAACTATGGTTGCTAGTTCCAAATCATGTTTTGGGTAATTTTGCTCTTGAACTTTCAACTACATGGTTACCAAATCCAATACCTGAAGAATTTTTGTACACTACAAAGTCATCATGGCCCTCTGGGACACTTAGGACGGGCACTAAAGTGAACTGGTCCTTCAATGTCTCAAAGCTATGCTCGCAAGCGTCAGTTTCTATGAAGCGTTCCTCTTTTCTAATCAGCCATGTGAGAGGGGGTGCTATCAAGGAGAAACTGAATGAACCATAGGTAGTGGTCTATAAGACCCAAGAAACTCTGAATCTCTGATGTCAACCTTTGTTTGTCCCATCTGGGAACTACCTCAACCTTGGCCGGATCTATTGATATGCCTGTCAACGACAGCATGTGGCTAAGGAATACTACTTGAGATAGCCAAAAATTCACATTTGGATATCTTGGCATATAGCCAGTGCTCTCGTAGAGTCTGCAATGCTATCTACAGGTGCACCTCGTGCTCCTCCCAAGACCTCGAGTAGATCAAATTTTGTCAAATCACAACTTGATTTAGATATGGCCTAAACATGCAATTCATGAGATCCAAGAACATTGGTAGGGTGTATGTCAATCTGAAGGGCATGACAAGGAAATCATAATGACTATATCTCATCCTAAAGGCTTTCTTTTGTACATCCACCGCTATAATCCTAAGCTGATGACAACCAGTCAGAAGATCAATATTGAAAACATAGAGACTGCCCTGGACTGGTCATAATAGGTCATTAATCTTGGGCAAGGGATACTTGTGCTTCACAATCACATGGTTGAGCATTCTAGAGTCAATGTACAACTTTTGACTATTGTCCCTCTTCTTGACGAAGAGGACATGAGGGTGAGATGCTCAGCCTGATAAAATCTTGATCCAAAAACTCCTACAACTGCTCCTTGAGCTCCCTGAGCTCAAGCGGGGCCAAGTGATAATCTGCTCTGAAAATTGGTGTCATATTAGGAATCAATTCAATATTGAACTCTACCTCCTTGGCTGCCACCTCATTTGAAAACATGCCAATGATATCACAAATAATCCAAATCTTTGCCAATTCTGGGTTTCTCTGCTTTGTTGTGACAACCACATTGGCAAGGAACACCTCACAACCTCTGGTCATCAGCCTCTAAGCCCTCTGATAGGAAATGACCATAAGGTCTCTATCTCGACCTTGGCTCTAGCAAACCATCTTCACTGTCCATCTAAGGTGAAGGTGAACCTTCATCTTCATGTAGTCAATCAATTCTCGGTGTCTCAACATCCAATCCATCCCAAAGATCACATCGAACTTAGTAAACAAAATGTGTTGTTGTATGGCCACAACAATATGTCTCACACACTCTACAGAGGTGAGGACTGCTCAAGTAGGAATTGACAACATCCCATACATTTGTTGTGGGGATTGCCAGAACTGCTACTATGGCCTCTATTGATACTGATGCTGCTACTGAGGACTCTACCAAAATTGCCGCTAGGGTCTAGCTTGGTACTGCTACTCTTTCCTTTACTGATATTGATACTGCTGCTGAAGCCTCTGCAAAAATTGCTGTTGGGGCCTAGGTTGGTACTGCTACTGTCGGTATGGTTGCCCTTGGTATAGCTGCTGTTGGGGAGCTCGACATAGACACTTTTCTGGTCGGTAGCCTAGCTTGCCACAAGTAAAGCAAGCATCGGTACCTCTAATGCACTAACCTAGGTGTCGCCTCTGGCAGATGAGGCACACTGGGTAGTCTTGACCACCCTACTGTTGATCCCTATGATACTGTTGGAGCTATTGTTGCTTGCAGCTGAAATGTAGTAGTTGCATGCATTATTCATTATATGATACTGTCTTAATCACATTTTTATAGTGAAATATTTTCCATTTTTGGCTGGGATGAGGCATCAAACATTGGACCATGATGATGACATATCAATCATGTAATTTGTGATATATTGACACAAAATGGTATGTTTCTTAAATCTTGGCTATATACTTACTTTTATTTGATTGTTTTTGCTTGACTATATGTTTATGCATGTAGGGAGAGAGACTTGCTTGTTGATGGTCATCTAGTTTGGTGGTCATGTTATTGGGCATGGAATATGGAAAAGGTGATTGTAGAGGCTTCGAAATTCTTGAGTTTGTTTGCTCTATAGGTAAGTCTAAACTTGTTTTTATTGGATTTTATTACTCAAACAATATCACTTTTAATGTTAGATGTCATCTCAATTTTCTCTCTTTTTTTAAGCTTCTTGTTGACATTCTCTATTGTTGGAATTATAAGTTTAATGAGTCGTTTTTCTCTTGCTGAAATTCTCCTACTAGTTTCTAATATTAAATATTCTTAGATTGAGAACAATGCGGAGTTTAACTTTTCTCCTTTTTTATATCTTCTTAGTTCATGTTACTTGCTTGGATTATTGTTGCTAGTTGGGATGATCAAAGAGCATAATTTAATGTATGTGTAAGTGTAGCATATGTTGAGAAATTTATTACAAATTGATCATTTAAAGTTTAAGATTATTTTTTTTGCATTGAATAATGTTATGTATGTTAGGATAACCATGATATAAGAAGGTATAATTGACAAGAGTTGGATGATTCTTAAGAGTGGGTCATCTGAATATATGGTTGGTATTCAATAGTTTCTAGAATTTGCAAAGTCAACCTATTAGTTGTTGATCATGGTATGATGGGGTGTCCTTGTACAACATGTAGGAATGTGAGGTGGAATAGTATCAGAGATGCAAAATTTCATTGTAATAGATGGGGAATGACGATAGATAATGTTAGGTGGCAACATCACGGGGAGAGAGATGATGCAACTACTTATCTTGGAAATACGACAACTAAGGATGTGATGTCACAAGATAATGAAACTACGTCTTATAGGAATATGGATATCCAGGGCATGACGTCATAAGATGATGAAACTACTTATCATGACAATGCGGCTTTCGAGGCCATGATGCATATAAAAGATGAAATGTCAGAAATGATTCATGATGCCTATGGTTTTGAATTCTCACAAGATGTTAGTGAGAATGTGCTGACTCCAAGTGCTGGGAAGTTCCATCACTTGGTAGTGGATGCTGAGCAAGTGCTTTATCCCAATTGCAAGGAATTCACTAAGTTGACATTTATTGTAAAGTTTTTCCATGTCAAGTGCCAATATGAGGTAAGTAATAATGCTTGTGCTTAACTATTAAAATTATTCAAGAAATCATTACCCATCCCCAATATATTACTAAATTCTTTCTACTTGGCAAAGAAGATGATAACGCACTTGGGCTCGCTAATGAAAAAATTGATGTATGCCTAATCAGTGTGAACTCTACTTGAATAAACACAAAGATGATGATTCATGTAATCTGTGCAGTGTTGCAAGGTGGCAAGAAGTAGATGATGCAGAATGTGGTCGTTCCTCTTGAGTTCACACTTCCATCTAAGGCTAAGGTGAACCTTCGTCCTCATCTAATCAATCAATTCTCGGTGTCTCGACATCCAATCCATCCTGAAGATCACATCAAACTTAGCAAACAAGATGTGTGGTCATTTTATTGGGTGTGGAATATGATAAATGTGAGTGGAGAGGCTTTGGAATTCTTGAGTTTGTTTGTTCTATAGGTAAGTCTAAAACTGTTTTTATTGGATTTTATTAATCAAACAAAATAACTTTTAATGTTAGATGCCATCTCAGTTTTCTTTCTCTTTTTTTTTAAGCTTCTTGTTGACATTCTCTTTTGTTGGAATTATAGGTTTAATGAGTGGTTTTTGTCTTGTTGAAATTCTCCTACTAGTTTCTAATATTATTATTCTTAGATTGAGAACAATGTGAAGTTTACCTTTTCTCCCTTTTTTATTTCTTTTTAGTTCATGTTCCTTGCTTGGATTATTGTTGCTAGTTGGTGTGATCAAACAGCATAATTTAATGTATGTGTAAGTGTAGATATGTTGATAAATTTATTACGAATTGATCATTTAAAGTTTAAGATTATTTGTTTTGCATTGAATAATGTTATGTATGTTAGGATAACCATGATACAATAAGGTATAATTGACAAGAGTTGGATGATTTTAAGCGTGGGTCATCTGAATATATGGTTGGTATTCAATAGTTTATAGAATTTGCAAAGTTAACCCATTAGTTGTTGATCATGGTATGATGCGGTGCCCTTGAACAACATGCGGGAATGTGAGGTGGAATAGTATCAAAGATGCATAATTTCATTGTAATAGATGGGGAATGATGATAGATGATGTTAGGTGGTGACATTAAGGGGTGAGAGATGATGCAACTACTTCTCTTGGAAATGTGGTTTATGAGGATGTAATGTCACAAGATAATGCAACTACTTCTCATAGGAATATATATATATATATATATATATATATGTCTAGAGCATGATGTCAGAAGATGATGAAACTACTTCTCATGACAATGCGGCTTTTGAGGCCATGATGCCTATAAAAGAAGAAATGTCAAAAATGATGCATGATGCCTATGATTTTGAATTTTCGTAAGAACTTAGTGAGAATGTGTGCACTCCAAGTGCTTGGAAGTTCTATCATTTGGTAGTGGATGCTGAGCAATAGGGTTATCCTGATTGCAAGAAATTCACTACGTTGACTTTTATGGTTATGTTATTCCATATCAAGTGCCAATATGAGGTAAGTAATATTTGTTATTCCCAATTATTAAAATTAGTCAAGCTTACCAATCCCCAATCTATTACCAAATTCTTTCTACTTGGCAAAGAAGACGATAAAGCACTTAGGGCTCCATCATGAAAATATTGATGTCTGCCTAAATCGACGTCCACTCTACTTGAATAAACTCAAAGATGATGCTTCATGTAATGTGTGTAGCCTTGCATGGTGGCAAAAATAGATGATGTAGAATGTGGTTGTTCCTCTAAAAATAAAATCCCTGATGGTCCTATTCTTTGACATTTTCCTTTGATTCAGAGGCTCCAACAATACTTTATATCATCTAAGACTATGAAAGATATGAGATGGCATCAAGAGGTAGGGTAAAGGATGGGGTTATTTGTAAAATCTGTGCCCTTTGGCTTTGGATGTTATTTGTTGTTCGGTTTGGCTTGACCTTTGGTTTGATTCAATTTACCATTTGGTTCAATTTGGTTTGGCTTGGATTTTGTCTCTCAGATCTAGGAAAAGTTGGTGTTGCTTGTGCCATAGTTTGAAAGCCTTTGGCTTATGTGAGTTCTTGCTGGTGTGGTTTTATTTGGCGTGCATTGTATTCTAGTAGTTAATTGGGTTGTTTACACGTTTAAGGAGTCGTGTTAGGGGGTGGGTTAGTCATAAATTTATTGTCAAGATGTTATTAAATACCTAAGTGTATATGACGTTTGGTTTGCTGTCACACCACTTCCTGATAGTCTTCTACTTTGTGTGTGTGACTAGTTTTACTTTGTACTCATTTAAAGATTTCTTTAGTGTTATAGCGTAACAAAAGTCATGAATTTGTGTAAGTACAATTTAATGAGAGCTATAAAGATGTCATGAGTCATGTCACATTAATAGATCATACCACATGGTTGGTCGCGTATATTAATTGTACATGCATTCATGTACATCTCTTTAATTCACTATGCCAAGACTCATTGTCTTTTCATCTTCTTGTTTTCTTATCTTTGTATAAAAACTGTCTTTATTATCTGACTTCTAAATTGTATAACTATCATCCTTCCACTTTTTGTTAAGTTTTTCCCACATTGTCATCTGTTAGAGTTTACCAAATTTGCTATCAAAGTTGGTTTCATGTCAAGGTACCCATACGTCAACGATACTTTTGAAGTACATATTTCTGTCATCGAATCTGTGGCATATTATTATTCTTTTGAGTATGTTGTTATTTAATCCTCTTCTTTTTCTGACATTAGATGAAAGTCTATAACTTTTGAATAGATCTGGAACCTTGACATGTATACCTACAGTTTGGTTAAATGTTTTATTTTAGTAACTCTTGCACTATTGTTTTATTATTATTCTTTTTACATTCATTCATGTCATATTTTTATTCACTTATTGTAATCAACAAATATATATACCAAATTTGATCATGCATTCTCATGCATGCATCATATAGATTGTGTTAGATGCTGAATTGAGTTCGTTTATAAGTCGAGTGGTTCGAGATTGCAGATAGACCATTTCTTATTTTATGCTTATCTGATGGGTGAGTTTTTTTATATCATAGGACAAGTCAAGTTGTGGTTTTATCGTAACCCACTTAATTTGGGTCATTTAGACATCGTGTTTAATAACCCTCGAGGAAGAGATCAATTGAGATTTTTGTAAAAACTAATTGATTCATTGCAAGTTGCCTTCTTTTTGGAGGCCTATTAATATTATTATTCCCTAACAAAGCCTACTATTATTATATTATGTTTTCATGATTTTGAGAGTGGAGAAATTGTTAGAGATTAGTTCAGGTAAGTCACACTTCAAGGGGTAAGTCCCAAGGTGTGATCAGTTAACGAGCCCAGTTGTTTCATTGTCGATAGGATTGACTTAGTGTTCTACTTTCTCTTCTTACTGCATACTTTTCACCTTTGCTTCTATGAGCTTCTCACACTTGGAGAGGTGTAGGGTTACAGGTACCATATTCTATGGTGTATGTCATTATTGTGGTCCACTTGGCTTGCCTTCAGAGCTCAAAGGAGAGGAGCATGGTAGAATTGAGGAAAATATGAGAAAGGGTGTTGCTTGATCAGCTGCTAATCACATGCCTATGTAGTTTCCTTTGGGTGTTTTGTGATTCTTCTCCTGGTGTACTATCCCCTCATTGTTTTACTTTAATATGAACTACTGAGTTCATATGTTAGTTTGATATTACAGTTATTTTATTTTGCGGACCCGTAAATTGTTACATAACTTGCTATTGACATTTTTCTTTTTAAATATCTAATTAGGTGGTGTGCCAAGAGTGTCACTGGCAGATACATGGGGATGCTAAAGTCTTCACACAAACACGTACTTTGCTGCATTATTGGTGTGTTGTTTTATGGTGTTTTCCTATTTTGTTTCATCGAGCATCTTTACTCTTGGCATAGTATACTGATGTATTAAAGCCATGTTTTGGGAACTTATATGTTCAATAATTTAGAATATTTTGAATAATGTTTATATTTCCTTTGTTTTTTGCTTGTTGTGGTTGTGGGTATTGGTTGTCTTCCATTCAAAACACCAAGTAGTTTAGATTTTAAAGGGTTTTGTGGGTGTTGTTTTCTATGTAGTTAATTGAGAGATAAAAATATTAAATAATATAATATTTTAATTCGGTTGAAGGATGAACTGGGCATTAGATGTTACATTATGAGACGTCCTATAGACTCAAAAAGTTTGATGTGAAGCACCCCTCCCTTGCAATGGACCTTTGCCAATTTAGGATTCCTTTGGCAAGGGATGGTTTCAATCTTTTTGAATTAAGGAACAACCAACAAAGAACTTGGCTAGTGTTAATCATACCATAGAATTTACCTCAATGGATGTTTATGAGAAAACCAAATTTGTTCATGCCCTTAATTATACTAGAATATCCAGGAGACCATATGGACTTATATTTGAACCCTTTGTTCGAAGAACTTAGGAAATTATGGGGACTAGGGGTAGATACATTTGACAAGTTGATAGCCCAATTTCTTGTTCATGGTGTCACCTAGATACATCATCAATGTGGTTTATAACATGGGTTCAAAAGGTGTTATAAGGGTCATAGATGCTTTCTCACAATTAATCATCCTTTTCGATTTGAAAAAAATGCATTTGATTGTTGATAACTCTGTAAAAGAGTTATTATTCTTTGCATTTTATATTGAGTTTTGTTATGTTTTGAGAGATTTTTATTTTAATTTTATATGTTTAAGTGTTTATTAGGTATTACTAATAAAACAAGATATCATTGTGATCTTGGTGTAAAAAGTGCTAATTAATATTGTTTTGGTAAGGTATAAGAGTTAGAAGATGATCTAGAATGAATTTAGAATGAACTCGGGTAGAAAAAGCGTACTTTGGTGTTCTGGCCGAAACCCCTAAGCTTGAGTGCTAGCCCTACTATTTAGAAGGAAATATAGCTGAGACTAGAGTGCTCAAGCACTGGAGATCAAAATGATTGAGCATTGGCTGCGAAAAAATAAATTTTCACTATTTCAGGGTTTTATGGTGGGCTCCACATATAGTATCGGGTGAATCATTTACAAAGTTGATTAGGGTTTTAAAGAAAATGTATTTTTCTCAAAAACAAGGAAGAAGTAGAAAAACAACTTTGAATAGATAAACGATGACATGAAAGACGAGAAGGAATGACGAAGAAGTTGGATAGGAAGAAGAAGACCCTTTCTCAAAAAGAGATTTTCTTAGTTTGATTTAGCTTTCTTTGTAATTAAATGATGTCTTTCATATCACATATGAATTTCATGAGTTTAATCGAATATTTTGTGGAGTTTTTCTATGTTTTTTAAAAACACCTAATGCATGTATTAAAAAAGGTTATTAATTTTTATCTATGTGATTGTGATGTTGGGTTATGTATTCCATTCAGTTCTTAATGCTATCATTAAACTAGTCATGTATTGTTAGATCTAAAGATTTGATCTTGTCTAAAGATAGAAATATTAAATTTGTCATTGAATAAAATAGTCTTTACTCATTTATTTTGGGTTATCCACATGTGAGATAGAGACATACTCATGTCTTCAGTAACTATTAAGGGCATAACATAAAGTATTATTTTGCATATACAATTTCATAAAGATATAGAAGTTGTGTATGAGCGATAAGTTTATGGTGAATCGAGAGATTGTCATCAATAATTAATTCTTGTGGTTAATGATCCAAATGCGCAATTCATAAGTAGAAGTTATAACTTTAATCATATAGGTATGGTGAAATTGAAAATCCTAAGTTTGTCATTTTGAAAATTCAGTACGTGCACTTGTATTATAATTTCCACATCAATGATCGTGAAGAATCATGACCATCACCAACACCATAAATGGTGAGGGTTTGTTGTGACAAGTACAATCTGTAGCTGTTAATAACTTTGAGGACAATCCATGGAAAGGCCTGAGTATATTTTTTGAGTTGCTATATTGGAGGCATAATTTGACTTATCTTAACATGGATGTCCTGCACATCAAAAAAAATAAGGTACTATATTCATTAATGGATGCAGAAGCTAGAAAGAATAACATAAACTCTCAACTTGATTTGCAAGAGATGGGAATTAGAAGTTCTCTTCATCTTAGGGAGGTTCAAGGATCAAATTATGTCATTATGCCTATGGCTTGTCACAATTTTTTTTTCTGAAAAAAAGGTTAAGCTTTTGAAGTTATTGAAGAAGAACAAAGTGCTTGACGTGTGCTCTTCAAACATTAGAATTTAGGTCAATTTGAAAGTGAAAAACATATCTGGTTTAAAAAGTCTTGATTGTCACATCTTAATGCAACAATTTTTTACGTTGTGTATTTGTAAAATATTACCAAACAATGTTAGTTAAACATTGGTAGAATTGAGTGGTTTTTTTGCATCAATTTGTCCAAAAACACTTCAGATACATGACCTAGTTCATTTGGAGAAAAGGATTGCATTCATATTGTGCCGCTTAGAGATTATATTCCCTCCATCATTTTTTTTACAAATGATTGGCTGGATCTGTGCACTATAGTTGGATGTACCATATAGAGCGGTATAATATAATTAATCATATTTACTATATTCTACCAGCATTCACCTTAAACATGTATTTTGAATGTAGGTATCTTGGACAATCAAAATCATTTCTTCGGAACAAAATCAAGGTAGAAGCTTCAAATGGTCAAGGGTGTCTTGTTGAGGAGTGTACAGACTTCTCCTCAATATACCTCCACAACTCAACAACCTTGCAACTATTGTGAAGAACTCCCTATGGGAAGTGGAGAGTCATATGAGTTAACTGATGTAAAACAAGTTCAAGCTCATTGATGTGCATTGTACAATTGTCATAATGAAGATATAGAAAACTACATCTAGTTAGAACTTACTCTATGATGTTAGTTATTTAAATTGCTTCACTACTAAAATGAATTGATTTTTTCATGGGCAGCATAGAGAAGAGAATAGAAGGAGGGAGCAAATGAGAAAAAGGAAGAAAAACTATCATAGTTTGCATCAAATGCACACATGGAATTCCATGTTTGGGTTTCTAATAAAGTAGGTTGACAGATATCTTCATGTTTTGAATGTTTTTGTGTATTTTATTTATATTTAGATGATGTAAAACCCATGTCATTTGCCTGATAGTTTTGAGTTGGTTCGATCTTAACCCGGATCGGGTTGATTGGGTCCGACCCTTCTTGCCGAGGTTTGTGTATCGTATGGTGTATGGTTACCCTACCCTAGCTTCCTTTGGTCTTCGGTACACTCGATTAGACATAAGGGCCAAGTCTTTCACGATGAGATTGTTTTGTCTTGTGTGGGGACGATCCCTGCAACGACCCAGCCAAAAATGCAATATCGTGGGCCTAACCGGCTCGGGTGTTACTCAAAAACATAACAAACCAGCCCTGTAATGATCCGCCCTAACTAGACTGGGTATTACTTAAAATGGTAAATGAACAAATCAGTTTAGAATTTATAACTTATCAAAATAACTCATGTTTCATACACCAATTATAAAGTAACCGTCCCACAGTCTCGGGCCGTTTCCCATAACCACATTTACAACACAAGAAAATAAAGGAAGTCCACTTATTATCCATTCGCTAGACCTAAATCAGTGGAAGAACTGCCCAAGAGTCTTTTATTCTTTGTTCCAACACTGCTAACCTGCGGAGGTAATTTTGCGTTAGTGATTAAAATACTAAGCCGTATAATTAAATAAAACAAGTTAATAAAAACCCTATTCATTATCTCTCAGTTCATTTTGAGATTTTGACTGTCAGGTCCATTCTGACATGTCCATTATTGGCTGTCAGGTCCATTCTGACATGTCTGTTACTAGCTGTCAGATCCATTCTGACAGGTCCAACTGTCAGGTCCATTCTAACATTATTGGGCTGTTAGGTCCATTCTGACATGTCTATTTAGAGCTTATGGGTTATCAGGTCCATTCTGACATGTACATTTAGAGCTTATGGGCTGTTAGATCTATTCTGACATGTCTATTATGAGATTATGGGCTGTCAGGTCCATTCTGACATGTCCATCCAGAGCTTATAGGTTGTCAGGTCCATTCCAACATGTGCAACTGTCAGGTCCATTCTGCCATTATTGGGCTGTCAGGTCCATTATGACATGTCCATTATGAGATTATGGGCTGTCAGGTCCATTCTAACATGTCCATTCAGAGCTTATGGGCCAGTTAGGTCCATTCTGACATGTCCATTATGAGATTATGGGCTGTCAGGTCCATTCTGAGATGTCCATTATGAGATTATGTAGGGTGCGGCCTCGTGTCGGACTGAGTCATTTCCTCAACCCCGGTTGCACTCGGTGCATGGTGATCGAATCTCGGCTTAGGCCGACCAGACTGCCCACAAGGGAAAATACAATATTTTAAATGATTATACGTACCTGGTTAGCTCATACGTAAACTCGTAAGTGCGACCAATGATCCTAATCTGAATGAGAACATAAAATTATACATAAGTATAATTTTATTTGAGTATATATGCAGGCAACTTCATGACTAATATATCTATCATGATTAAATTCTGACAATATAAAACATGCCATATTCAACAAATCTAGTGAGATAATTAATTATTCATGTGACTTAATCATTTAAGTTCTACTTAACATTTAAATTAATTATCTGAATCATAATTCTCACTTGACAATTAATAAAATAATTATCAATTTATAAAAAAAATTTAATTACTATTATTGATATATTCTTTAACTGATTTGTATTATCCTAATTTAAAGATATTACTATTGCAATGATTATTGAATTCAATAAAAGTTAAAACTTTCTTTATTTCCTTATTCTGTTCAGTGATCTTTACACAATTATAATATATTAATCCATTTTCTACCTTGCTAACTCGTTATTAAAAGAATTACTTTATTTACCCAATATCAAATTTAGTATGGTAAAGGTGAGATCTTTATTTACTTATATCAATCAGATTTAATTTAATCGCTTGTAATAAGCCGATTAATTGTTGACCGTTTATGATGACCTTATTTGTATTATTTATGGCAATTTCGTATAATAATTTATTAGCTTAGCCTCTTTAACCTGTAACCCATTAGAATAATTATTTTTAAAGATTTATTACGAGTTGGTATTATTTTTAACCCGAACCGTATCGAGTTAAGCATTACAGATCTACCATCTTCTTCTCCCCCAACGTCTCTTATCTTCTTCACCTTCATCTTCGCACCAAAACCAGCACCGTCGTCTTCTCCTTCAACCCAGACCACGTCCTTCCCCTAATTGTTTCCCTTTCCTAGCAATCCAATTGGCAGCAACTATCCAGGGCGACCTTGTCTTGCACCACCAAGGCGACCT
>JAVDBV010010791.1:3904-38673 GCA_032619315.1 Piper longum
CACATGACCCCTCGTGGCTCATACACGCGACTGGCGTCGGCTCAGTACACGTGTTCTGAAACATACTCAACTCGAAAATAACGGTCGAACCGACCGGTTCTAAATATAAAACCCTAACTCGAATCGTGGGTTTTACACATTTCTTTTGTCCGAAGACTTTCGTAATTGGTCTTCCCTTATACTTAGGCTATGAACTAGTCTCTTTATGTTTAACCCAAAAGACCCATTTATTTTTCAAAGCCTTCTTCCCCTTTAAAAGATTAACCAACTCATAAATTTGGTTACCATATAAAGACAGTATTTTTTCTTACGGCTTCACTGGAATTTTCTAGCTCTCCATTTTCAATGAAAGTTGCATATGAATACTCTATGGATGGAACTAGTATTTTACTTGACTTCCTTGGTTGAAGTGTCACCCCTTAATTAAAATCTTCATTTCATGTTCATCAACATCAGCAATATTATAATTCATAATATTTTTATTTATTTTATCCTTTTTTTCATCATTATCACTAACTATAAGAATAAGAACTTCTGATCCCCCTCATCTTGAGCTAATCCTTAGCTTTTATTTATAGGCAATGTTATTAAATCTCCAATACACCTAGTTGGATCTCCCATTTCAAATTTATTCAACCTATTTTCTCAAAACTTGGACGTTCAATTTCCAAAGCTTAAACTACCATTCACCAAGGATGAGGGAGGGATTCCCAACAAAGCATGCATATATACTATAATCTGCTCTACCAAATTGAGCATCTCTTGATCATCATCATGGAAAACTGGAGGTTTCTATTTTAACAACATCGTACTTTACATGTCCGTAAACGGCTAAGCTTAGCCGCATAAAAAACGCTGTCTCCAAGGACGATCTTTGGCTAATATAGTTCGCAGTACTGCGGCGTGTTCGGTGCCGATATTGCGGCCAACCTTGGTGGCCAACCTACAATAAAAAACCAGAGCACGAGCAAGAAAGAAACAAGTTGACATACAGACCTCGTCAGATTCGTTACGCCCAACTTTGTAAATTTATCAACTTTTGCTTTGTGAATGCCAACGCTTGCATCTAATTCATTCTTACTTTTTTTCTGTTAAGTACATTACAATAAGTAGTATGCGCGCATGCCTCAACTACTTCATTATTTGATCTGCTAACCCCCTAACTTTCTAACTTGGGTCTAATTAGCTAACTGGGTCAGTCCAGCACCTACCGTGAAAAAAAAAACTACTTTTATTATTTGCACTGTCCAATAAGCCACACTATATATATATATATATATATATATATATATATATGAAGCATGCATATATACTACTCTAGTCTGCTTCAGCAAATTGAGCATCTCTTGATCATCGTCATGGAAAACAGGAGGTTTCTGCTTTTTTTCCGCCTCATCTTCTTGTTCATTTTCCTCCTCCTCCAGGGAATCAATACCCATCCCACTATGGACAAAATGGTGCACAAAACCAGGGTCCCGTGTAGAAGGATGGTTGTGTACTTCCATGACATTCTTTACAACGGCAAGAACAAGGCCAATGCCACCTCGGTGCTGGTTGGCGCGCCGGCGTGGGGGAGCCTCGTCGCCTTCGCCGGGCAGTCTCGATTCGGGGACGTGGTTGTGTTCGACAATCCGATCACATTAGGCAAGAATCTGAACTCGCCCATAGTCGGGATGGCGCAGGGGATGTACTCCTATGATGGACGATCAGTTTTGCATGCATGGATGGGCTTCTCCTTCTTGTTCAACGACGATAAATATAAATACAAGGGGTCGATCAACTTCGCCGGCGGCAATCAGATGATGAGCGATACAAGGGACATATCGGTGGTTGGTGGCACCGGAGATTTCTTCATGACCCGTGGGATTGCTACCATTTCCACGGATGCGTATGAAGACCATGTTTACTTTCGCCTTCGATTTGATATCAAGCTTTATGAGTGTTATTGATCAATTAGTACGCACTAGCTAGCTAGTGCTTACCATCGATTCACTAGCTAAGTTATCAGTGATGCGTTGTTTTCAAAATCTCTAAGTTAATCAGACATGAATAATGGTTTCATTTTTCAGCATTTTTGGGGTACTTTTTTAAAAAATATTTTTTTGGCTAAGTAATCAACTTTAATATAAAGGGGAGGGGAACTAACTAATGGCCCCTCATTCAAAGTTGGAGATTTGGTCAATTAAAATATAATAAAAATTAAATTATTATAATATATTTTATCATTTAATTAGGATTCATCTTTAAATTAAATTAGAGTAAACCAGAATCTATATCCATTATATTGGATTATTATAGTTTATGTTATTATTAAATAAGGATTTATCTATAAAAATAAAATTTATTTGTAATATGATTTACATTTAGCTCGACATCTTACCTAGTTTGACTACAAAAGGGTGAGTTGAAGTTGAGTTCTAGTTAAAAGTTGGACATGCATTTAACAAATTAAAATATAATAAAAATAAAAATAACAAACTAGTATTATGGCCCCAAATGGACTTTTAAAACTTGCGTAGGTCTCTCTTACTCCAAAAATTAACTCAAATAAGACTTTTTCAAAATATATACACAAATTATTGGCCTCCCCCACAATTGATACGAAATTAACCCAACAATTATTAAATCATTATGTCTATCCCATGGTTAGGTGCTATTGGAAGCTTCAACAATAGCTTTCATTTTTTCCTTGGGGATTGGTAGGTGTTGTAAGTAGTATCTGAATTAGTGAAAGAATAGAGACCACCATGTTACTCCACCACAAGTTGAATACCACAAATGCTAACTGGGATTAATGACTTCATTTTTGCCTCATGATAATCAACAATTGTGTCTCAAAGCACTTTAATCTACAGAAATGGCTGCATAATGCAACTGACGTTGAATGAAGTCTGATCCCAAAACTTTAACAAGAAGAATACATAAGCCCATTACTTCTTAATTCTATAGGTTAACTGAAAGAAGGTAAGAGTGAGTTAAACATCAAATAGAGTAGAAAAGCCTCCTAACTACCTGGGAACTGATAAGCAGTCAAAATCTCCAACCTATTACAGAAAGCATGGGCTGTACGGCCTCTTAACTAACTCATAGTTTGTCTTCTTCCATATTTATAAAACAGCTCAAACTCAATGCAGACAACAAATATTTAAGAACTTGGTAAATTATCTGCAGAAAAAAAAAGTTTGAAAAAATCTGAAAGCTAGAAAAATACCAACTCAATTCCGTTATTTTCGGCTTCTTTTCTCAAGATTTCAGCCTCCTCTAAAGGGACTTCAGGCACAATAAGTTCTACATTTAGTAATCATTAGAACATATACCAAACTCTTTATACGTGTCATCTAAAATTTGCAGAAAATATTTTCTTAAAAAGTGATAGCTCGCTTTCTGCCATTGTTGTAACGGACATAAAAAGCCGATAAACCAATGTTATTGTAGAACAGAATAACTTAAACGAGCTCCTGATAAGAATGTTATTTCTATGTGGTTCTCATTGTTTCAGGGTGATGGGTCGTCACTATATTACACTTATAGTCGATTTAAATAGTGAACATCATTTCAATGAAGCACATATAAGCAACAGCTATAATTTCATTTATCATTATCATCTGTGTGCTATCCCAAATGGGTTGGTGTTAGTGTCATGGCGACATTTATAAAACATGAACAAACATTAAATTAGCGCAGCACAAGCATATTACCATGTACTCGAACATCTTTTCTGGAAGGCATAAACCTCCCGACACAGCATTTAAATATTGGTTTTGTAATAACAAAACAGTGCAATCGGACATGACAATTGAGGAACAACCTGCAAAACTGAGACTAATAAACAAACATATAACTTCATAGTCACGAGAACACATCAACGAGCAAAGTATCATGTATACATAAAACTTAATCACCAAGAAAAAGACCGTATACACTATATACTTATACCCTTTTAACATTGAGAGTATACCATCAAAATTGAGCACTTTTGCCAATGCACGGGCAGCAGCAGCCTGAAACTGATATGAAGCAAAAAATCGAGTAAAAAGAAGAGTAACCACGACACATGAACATGTGATTCTTGACAAAGTAAAAAAAATGTCTAATATGTATTTGCATGAATCCATCGAGCTGGTTGAGAACATTGATGGAGATTGCGCAAAAGGATATGGGCATTTAAGCTTCAAGCTTTGACATAATATACGAACACCAGAACACAAACCACTTCCTTGTCCCAAGTTCCAAATTATTTGGGATTTGGTGGAAGAAGACGTGGCGATATATTAGTTTTTGTTTACAACAGAAAAAGCATATTGCATTAAAATTTGGCACTTTAGTTTTGCACAAATTTTCTATCATCACTTTCATAGATCAATCATGATATAAAATTTGTGTCACCAACCCTAACATAACTGAGAAAGGGTTAAATCATTCTTGACAAAAGCCCCACTGACTTTAACTTTTATAATGAAAAAATGTTACTGTATGCATTGGACTTTCAGTTCCAATTTAGCCGCTAGCAGATTGATGTTGGATCTCTAAGAATTCTACTCGGACATTCCATCCTTCGCTAGCATATGATAGTATCTACAAAACAGAACAATTTAACAGAAATAGGATAAGGTTTGTGAGCATGCTGAATAACAGGGCCATCCGGCAAATGATCAGAATAGGGTACTCCTAATTCAATCATATCAGCGCCACAATTATCAAGAACTTTCAATGCTTCTGCAGTGGCTGACAAATCAGGATCACCAGCCGTAATGTAAGGCATCAAAGCCACCTGGACATATTTAAGGTGCCATCACAAACGATAGTAACCAAAATTGGATGAGTATAAGAAAATTAACCAAAGTTCAATAAAATAATGGGATTATAGAACGGATGGCTTTCACAAGTTTAGTATAAATAAACCTCAATTCTTCACCTTCTAGCTTGTATGAAAAACTGTAATACATTTGAAAAAAAAGGGGCATTTTGGCAGCCTGATTCCCCAAAGCCTCAAAATTAAATTTTCCACATAAAGCGTAGCATCAATTAACAAACATACATATTTTTTCCTAAGACTAATAGAACATCAAAAAACAGACTTCAACTTCTTATAACCATCAATTGACATCAGTCTAAACTCTCAACATCATAACGCTGCTCAGTCAAATCTAAAGTAAATGACAATTGGTCTTATTGCTTCCCATGAATGATTAGAGAACCATGACAAGATTTATTCTAACCAGAACCAATAAAAAAGAACAAACATTTGACATGCAAGACCGCAATGAGCCGCTAACCAGCTAAGAAACGAACAAGGAGCTGCTTGCTTATTTTGCCCTGCTTTTTGAGCTGGGATAAGGCGTGGGACGGGCCGACGGCGGAGATGGAGGAGCAGCGCGGCGGCGGGGTAGGAATTGGCGGGTAGAGTGGATGGCAATCTGAGGGAGGAGGTGGCCATCATTGCCCACATTCTACTATGATCTTGATCATCACCATCATAGAAACACGTAGAGGAGGAGGTTTATAAAGGCATGCCGTGGGTGCACTGTTGACAAACAGTGTCAGCCATCCCCTTTGAATGCTAAATATGTTGGCAAGTTTAGCCTCGACAAAACATGGAAAGCAAAGAAATGGGAGAGGAGTGAATGTTTTGGGCATTGATGCATTGATTATTGATTGAAGAAGGCAAATGAGACTTTGCCAAATACTACAGTTTCGAACAGTATAGACACTCCCCCTACGTCCATCGTTTTAGAGCAGAAAAGAGCCAAACAAGGATCCTTGAGTTGTGCTCCAACTCTGAGCCATTCATTGCCGGTTGTATTATTATATGAGTCGGGTCTTACACCTAATATGCTGCAACACTCAGATTAGTTGTTGACATATTAGTATCCATGAAATACCAGTGATAGTAGCCTTAAAATTTTAGTAATTAACAGGTGTCGTTATTCATGCATCTTTACTTATTCATCGGATCTTCCGGCCTAAGAACTGACCATGTTTCATATTATTTTATGAGCGGGGCGGGTGTGATTAGACAATAAAAATTTAGTATCGGCAATCTTATGCAAACAAAATTTAATGCAAGAGTCATTGAATTACAAATTATCAAGAGGTAATTCACAAGCCCAGTTGTTATTGATTAATTGATTAATTACTACGGGACTTAATTTCTTTATCGTGGAATGGACTTGAAGGTTTGGATTGTAATTAGATGTAATATCTTACGAAATTAACCTCGCTTACCTATCGCATCCCATATGCTTATTCATCTTTCATTAACTTGCTAACCACTTTTAAAAGAAGGATTTAGACTCCTAAATTTATATGATGTATTACATACCCAATTAAACCTACATGCCCGGCATATCTGCCTCGAACAAAATAGGATATATCGGATTTCATGTATATGATGGTCTTCAACCTCACTTGGAGTATACCTGCCAAGTTGTTTTATCTATATGCCTAAAAGTATAAGGTCTACAAGATAGTGGGCGATGGATGAACATTATTTTTAAATTTTTTGGCAAGTATCAAATTAACTCTTCGTAAAAAATTGGTGGTTTAAAATCGAGCTCTTAGTAAAAGCGGGGCGCCGCGCTCATGTGAAATGGGTCCATAAGCTTTATTTCAAAATGATAAGACACTTTAGAGGCCTTAAGAACTCACATTGATATTAGTCATCACCCATCGCATGTATAAAGATGGGTGACAATAATACTAATACACCCTGTATGTGCAAGTCATATTAAATTTAGCACTTGGACCCTATAATTGCGTTGCGTATTTACAGACGGGACATAAACTTTCCGTTTTATACATTTACAAACAGGTCATGCTAAATACATTTGTACCACAATAGACGTGGGCATTAAAAAGACATGATACATATAGAGTCCCTTTATTAGTTGACTTTAATACCATGTGAAAATAGGTTTGCGTGTTTTGCTCCGAGTGAATGGAATATAGATGTTCAACTTGGTTAATTATTTTTTTTTTTAAAATGACTTAGACTCATTAATTTATATTTTAGATCGAGTCGCTACAAATGATATCAGAATAACTTAGTTCTGTGGTAGATGATAGGTTGAACTAAAGACGTTAGCTAATCTATTAGTCACATGTTAAAAAAATCACCTGGGCTAGGGCTACTAATGGGTCAAATATAAGAATTTCGAGGATAAATTTTTATAAGGTAGGTTGGTTGTGAGATCCGTGACTTAGTTTAACATCTAATACCTAGTGGGGTAAAATCCTCTTTATAAGTGTGAATGAACTATACATATTTAACTTGATTTTGAAAAGATGACCTGGTCCATTACTTTGCACTATTGGCTAAGTCGTTACATTCTAAAAGACCAAAGAACTCATATCTACTCTTATTAATAAAAGGAGAACTCAATACTAGTATGTGATTAAAAGTATGAAATCTGACTAATCAAAATGAAATAATAATAATAATAATAATAATAATAATAATAGTAATATCTCCCGCTAGATAAGATCACGAGTTTGAATCCCGCTAATCTCAATTTTTAATCTTTCACTAACAAGAGTAAGTCTACTTGCCTAGAAAAACAAAAACCCACTGAAGAGGTCATTAGTTCAAATCACATTAATCTCAATTTATAACTTCTTGATAACAAGAGTCGCTCTATTTGCCTTGAAAAAAAAAATCATATTATTTTAGTTTATCTTTTCATTCAATTTGGATCTATGTCAGAATTTATATCTAAGATATTAAATTATTACAATCTATTTTATTATTTAACGAGAGTTTGTATATAAAATTAAAATTTATTTGTAGTATAAGTCGCGCAAGGCACGATATCTTGTCTAGTTATTAATAAAAGGAGAACTCAATTTTAGCCTATGATTAAACGTAAGAGGGTTTAAACCATTGTGAATAATAAAAAAATATAATAAAATTAAAATATAATAAAAAATTTTAAAAAAATTAAAAATATCTTCCATTGTGAATGGTCACAGGTTTATACCCAACTAACCACAATTTCTATTTTCTTATAAAAAATAATAAAAAAACCTCCCACTATAGAGGGTCATGTTTTCAAACCTGACTGACCTAAATTTTCAATTTCCTACTAATAAGATTCAGTTTACATATCTTAAAAATATATATAATAAAAAAAATTAAATTATTATTGTTTATCTTCTCATTCAATTAGGATCTATGTTTAAAATCAATCAAAATATATATTTAAGATATTAAATTATTATAATTTAACTCATTATTTAACAAGAGTTTATATATACAATTAAAATTTACCTTTAGTACAAGTCATGTATGACGCAACATCTTCCTTAGTTTATATTAGTTACCACACATCTCATATATAGATGTGAGACAATAATATTAACAATCCTTGCACGTATAAGTGTATTAGATATAGTACATGAACCCTACATCACTACCAAATGGGCTTCTCATTTTGAGTATTTATAGATGAACTATAAAAATTACGTTTGCACCTCAATAGACGTGGGCGTTAGAGATAGGTGACATATAGGGAATCCCTGAATAGGTTGGCTTTGATATCATATAAAAATAGGTCTATGATCTCCACTAACTATCCCTTTTAAAGGATGTAGGAACTCGCCTTTATATTAGTCACCATTTATCTTATATTGAGATGTAGAACAATAATATTAATAATTTAGCCAACCATAATGCAACAAAAAAAATAAATTATTACAATTACTTGTGAAAGTGATCTATCTCTAAAATTAAAATATATTTCTAACGTACAATATCTCGACTAATTAAATTAAATTTTGTATTAAAATATAACAGGCTGAGCAATGGCAGAAGTTTGTAATGATATCTTTCTTGCCGTGAGCTGCTCAATTTTTGCCATACTAGCTGGAGCCTACAATGCATGAATGATGCCTTTCATGGAATAAGAAAATCAATTAATTATAAGGTAAAGTTAGGAGGCTTCGTCAATGATATTTTGGCATGAAAATCAATTAATTATAATGTAATTAAGTTTGTATAATTTTTAACTTCTATATGCAAAACATAATTCTCTAATTAATAATTTTTTTATTTATTAAATGTAAACATGAAAACTTGACCCAAGTTGACATAAATTATGAATTTTCTCCTCAATAAATTCTCAAGAGATGATGGTTTACATGGTTCGGAAGTTTGATATTTAGGCAAAGACCTATAATGGATACAATTACGCCTTTACAATGGTAGAGTTTATTTATCAAATAATCTTACCACTATTCTTATAATCATTATTAATTAATAAAAGGGAAACTTTATACAAATCTGAGATTAAAAATAGGATAATCAACTAACTAAAATATAAGAAAAATCTAATATATATATATATATATATATATATATATATATATATAATAACACCTACAAAGGGTAATAGCTAACTTCAATTTCTTAAAAAAAATAATAAAAATACTTTTTACTAAAGAACGTCATGGTTCGAATCCGACTAACTTTAATTTTTAACTTCTTATTAATAAAAATCTATCTAATTTTCTTGAAAATATATAATAAAAAATAAAATAATTATAATTCATCTTTTTATTTAAATAAGATATATCTTTAAAGTCCATCAGAATTAATATATAAGATATTAATTATTATAATTTATTTTATTATTCAATAAGAAATTATGTATAAAATTATAATTTATCCTCAACACGCCATCTTGCCTAATTTTATTTAATTCGTGTCACTATAAATGTCATGAATTATGGACGCCGCTCATATTGAATTCCAAGGCAAAGTGTTTGCACATTCAATTGGCTTGTATTGCCATTACTTGTAGACAACTCATCTACAACTACTTCATGTTTATTTATAGACATCTGATAAAAACAATAACATATTAACATGGGTGTGACGCTTACACAAGGGCATGCGTGATTCCTAAAACAAACACCCTGGTAAGTCGAATTCGATGGTGGGAATTTATATGATTCTAAATGTTGTTTTTATTTTTATTTTGAATTCTGTATGTTGTTGACGGATCGAAGCTATATTCTTTTTCATTTCTATCTTGTTCTTGTAATTTTTTATGAGTCCAAATGCTTGGTCAAGCCTTTGTGCAGATCTGTTGCTAAAACATAAAGGCCTCACCGACCAGCCTTTATGGCAAGGTCTGTGCACCTCCCAACTAACTTCTTTTGCATATTGAGATAAGGTATAACGTTTCTTGCTGAGCAACAGTTTCTTGCCATGCAACACAAGTTGGAAGCACAATATATAAATTTAGCTGAGTACCTTCTTCCCATAGAATATAGAGCTTGAACTCTTGCGAGAGACTGCAACCTTGCGGATCATGGCAATTGCAGAAGCGGATTTGCAGGAGCTGAAGGAGACTTTCAGAAGTGGAAGGACAAGGAGTGGTGAGTGGAGGAAATCACAGCTCAAGGCATTGCTTAGATTGGTTCAAGAAAATGAGGAGGAGATTTTTAGAGCTCTTAAGGAGGACTTGGGTAAACACCCAGCCGAGGCTTTCAGAGATGAGGTGATTCTGCTCTAGTTGTCTTGTTGATAGTAGTAATTTAGTTTTGTGTGATTTTAGTTTTTTTTCTGATTAGCTTGTTGTGTTGGATGATATATCAAGTTAGGAGTTCTTATAAAATCCATCAACTATGCTTTGAACAATCTTGAGAAGTGGATGGCAGCAATAAAGGCAAGCTCTCAATCAACTGTATATGCAATTTTATACTTCTTATTTTTGCAACCTTCACGAATAACAGAAAATGAAATTCTAATAAATAGGTTTTTTTTTTGTCAAAGAAAAACAAAAAAAAATCAAAAAGCGCTTTGATCATCAACTCCCTCATACATATATACAAGCATGATGTGGCTTCACTTTTCTTCCATGAAAAATTTCTTCAATTTCATTTCTGGAAAAGTCCCTAGATCACAACTTGTTTCTTTATGTTTTTTGAAACTATGTAAAGTAATAATATTGGCCGCCCTTAACTTCGATTGCTGAGAACACAACTACTCTGACTTTGACAGGTTGACACACCATTGCTCGTGTTCCCCACCAAAGGTGAGCTTGTCCCAGAGCCATTAGGCCTGATCCTCATATTCTCCTCTTGGAATTTTCCATTCGGTAAGTACAACTTTTACCATACACATCTAACCTTGTTTTTATATTGAAAACTTACAAGAACTAGCAAACCCAGATCACAATCACCATAAACATATGTTGGGATAATCCTTGAATGCTTGTTTTCCCAATCGTTTAAGCTACTGACCAAAGTTGTAACATACGAAAATTCAACTAATTGGCAAGTTTGGGGATAAGAACAACGTATTTAGCAGGACCATTAGTGGAAAATGAGTTTTTCAAAAGCTAGGTGCTTGTTAATTTTGCTTGCAGAGTTGGCTTTGGAGCCATTGATAGGAGCTGTTGCAGCAGGAAACGTCGTGGTTCTAAAACCGTCGGATTTAGCCCCGGCTTCCTCTTCTTTGCTCGCCCAGTTGTTACCATCATACTTAGACCCCCGTGCAGTGAAAATCGTCCAAGGTGGAGGTGAGGCAGCACAGAAGCTGTTGGTGCACAAATGGGATAAGATCTTCTTCACCGGTACATATGCATGCATATCGTGCATTAATTTGATTAAGATAACAAAATTTTCTCTCCAACTAGTGGAACAAATTATATATATGATGCATGGTTTTATGTAGGAAGTGCAAATGTGGGGAGGGCGGTTATGACGGCTGCTGCAGAGCATCTTACACCGGTTACATTGGAGCTGGGAGGGAAGTGCCCGGCGGTGCTTGACAGGCTCAACAGTTCTCGTGATATGCAGGTTTGTTTGTAGATGACATAATCTTTCATTTTTACAAGCTTTAGTTGAAAGAGATAATTACCTGTAATATCAATTAATCGAGAAGATAAACATACATCATAAACATTATTAAGATCATCGTATGCTTTGGCTTCAAATTTTACAATCGTCACAGGTTGCTGTAAGCCGCATAGGTGGGGGTAAATGGGGACTCTGCAGTGGGCAAGCTTGTATAGCAATAGATTACTTGCTTGTGGAAGAGAAGCTTGCTCCTACATTGGTTAAGAATCTTTACTTTGATCTATTAGTTTACTAAAAAGCTTAAATGTCTTACATGTATACAATTACAATCAGTAACTCGTCGTGCACTTACTTTGTCTGCATGTTGTTTATTTTATTGCAGCTAGACATGCTCAAAGCCGGGATAAAAACTTTATATGGTGATAAACCATTGGAATCTAGCACCATCTCAAAGATTGTCAGCCAGCATCACTTCGAAAGATTGAATAAATTGCTTGACGACCCTGCAGTAGCCGCTACTGTTGTTCACGGTGGTTCTTCGGATCAAAAGCAGCTGTAATTCATGCTACATCCATGCTTAATTCTGACGTTTAATCACCCCAGAAATTCAATAACATACATGACTGTTCCAGGTTAATTGAGCCAACAATCTTGTTGGATCCACCACTTGATGCGGAAATCATGAAAGAAGAGATATTCGGCCCTCTTCTTCCTATAATTACTGTAAGAACAGAATATCTTTTTTGTTCTGTTATACAGTATAGGAAGTCTTTTGGTATTAATTAGTAAGTACATGGTCTGATATATAAATTAACAGGTCAAGAAGATCGATGAAGCCATTGAGTTCATCAACTCAAAACCTCGCCCACTTGCAATTTATGCCTTCACAAACGACGAAACATTCAAAAAACAAATAGTCTCAGAAACGTCATCGGGAAGCGTCTTATTTAATGACACAGCGATACAGGTTAATTTATTAGTACAACCACTAGCATTTGCAGGTTGTTTCTTGGCAAAACCCAGGTTTGTATAATATATGCTATCTCATTTTGTTCGAACCTTGCAGTTTATAGTCGATACGCTGCCATTTGGTGGAGTTTCTGACAGTGGGTTTGGGAGGTACCATGGGAAGTTCTCGTTTGATACATTTAGCCATGACAAGGCTGTGTTGAGAAGATCCTTCTTATTCGATTTCTTTTTCAGGTACGTTAACATGTATCGTCTATCGATATAGCTAGCTACGAAACAAGCATTTGATCAATGTAAAACTAATGTGAAGAATGACACATTTTCCAATGACAATTCTTGTCACAAAAAAAGAAGAAGCATATATTCAATTTAAAACTAACCCAGAGCGGTTTGTGCACAGGTACCCACCATGGAATGCTCTTAAGATGCAATTTCTACGGGCAGCATATTACTTCAACTATTACCAGCTCCTGCTTCTATATCTTGGGTGGAAGAAACCATAGCTCCATTGTGAGGTTCGGCTAGTGTTAATAGGGTATTTGCAGGGATCAGTACGTTGATATATAGGCATGTTTACATTTGTGTGAGTAATCAACTTCATAAAGGGTGGGAAGCTTGTAATTGTTAAGCATGGTCGGAATTAGATGTAACATCTAATAATGAAGGTACGCACTAGCTAAAATGCACAGTGTAGCTTAGTGTGAATTGTTTTCTTAAAATCAAATAAAGAAAGCACATGAAGAAGCTTGTCTCTGCTTGACTTAGCTCGACTCAATAGATATTAGTTTGTGAAAGATAATTAACACGCTCTATCATCTTCCTCGAAACATCAAACCAAGTAGAACAACATCCTTTTATCTTCGTGTCTATGTTCAATCGTTTCTGTGTCAAGCACATTAGCTTTGTGGACACCGGCCTCAGACTTGAATTGAAAGAGTCGTGAACATAGTCAGCCGCATCACCAATCAATCCGCCATCGACTATTATCAAATCAATGGCGATCGTCTGCTAGCTGATCCGACTGGTTCCCCCACCCTAATGAGGACAGCCATGAATGGCCGGAGTTCTGCCATGGCCACACTGTTCCCGCACTTCTATTCCACCACAAAGCTTCCAGCTGGTAAGAGCTCCACCGGTTCCACTCCCGCCTAGGCTAGGACTCAAGCTGATGTTGTAGTGAACCCACCAAGATCACCTGCTAAAAGAAGTTTGAATGAGTCCACCATCCGCTTTGATGAGCATCGGATTAATCTGAGAGCTGAAATGTTCAAGTTTTGCCTTGTTGGGAACTTCCCCGCGGCCGTGGCCGGTCCGAGCTTGGAGCAGTTGAAGGAGATAGCTTCCGGTGAGTGGAATCTCCAAGGTAGTTGTTCCATCACGCTGCTTGAACAGAGTCACTTGTTCATTCGATTGGAGAGTGAAGCAGATGTGATCCGAACGAGTGGTGTGTTAAAATGGGCAGGTGATGAAGGTCTTCAAGAGGACTCCAATGTTCCGACCGACGGATGGGGAGCTGCCGTCGGCTGCGGTTTGGGTGTAGCTGCCTTCTCTACCAGTGGTGTTTTACCAAGAGGATCTTTATCAAATTGTTTCCTAGTGGGGAAAGTGCCTGGCGTGGATGATGGTACCAGAAACTTGACAAGAGTTGATTCTGCAAGGGTGTGTGTGGAGGTGGATCTCCTTAATAAGTTACCAAGCAGAGCGTGGATTGAGGTTGGATCAAAGGGTTTTTGGCAGGCCATCCAATACGAAGAGCTGCCTTGTTTATGCACTAATTGTTCTACAGTACGACACAAAACAATTAATTGCAAAAAGAATATGGAGAAAGTCGCCATTGATGCATCTGGAGAGGGCACTTCACGTTTTGAAACCAAGAATTGCAATGCCAAAATGGGGTATTGCCATAGCTCTCCCCAAAATTGACTTAGTAACATGTTTATGAGTTTCTCTTAATATAAAAACTAGTTTAAGAATTAAGATTTTCCTCCACATAGGATGTGTGATTAACCCAATAATTCTTTTTCTCACATGTCACACTACCCGAATCATCTTCTTCTCACCATCTGTAGAGTCAACATATTCTAGTGAAATTTTAGATGATACTAATTCAGGTTAACTTCGAACCGGCCGAAATATTGGCAAATACAAATTCGGACCGACGATAAATTTTTAGGCAAATTGAGGTAACACCAAAATTAACCTTTACTCTGATACCACTTGTTGGATCCTTTTAGATTAAAAAAGGCCCGTGAATACATTCAAGTTATTTTTGAGGCACAAAGGACCCAAACACTCCCTTAATTTGTGAAATCAAGCGTTTACAATCATTGAAGGTTAGTGCTGCAATCTTGGGCGATGAGAGAAACACATTTGCAGGGATAAATATTGGACTTGGAAGCAACCAGGATGTAGTCGGATGGCGCTCGGGGCAGGTTTTAGAGAGTGACGATGGTAAAACAGTTACAGAAGTAAGCCAAAATAACAAACGACGAAGGACCAAACCAGTTGTTATAAATGAAGAATTGCCTGAAACAGAGCGGGAAAATTGCATAGCTCTAAAGAACAGGGTGACGAATTGGCTTCCAAAACACAAAATTTAGACTTGGATCATCATAACGCTGGCAGCAGACCGGGAAAGCACCCTATAAGGTACATTCCAAAAACAATTGCCCAACTGTTCTATGAAGTTCAATTTACAGAATTCACTCCTTTAATTATGGCTCACCAAGCATTCAAGTCTTAGCAGTAGGCAGCAGTAGGCCAAAAATTCTTCAAAGAACTAGTGTTGTACCACTTGATTGTGTACTTGTTTACTCTGAAAATTCTTCTTTTAATTTCTCTTATACGATCATTCACTATGACAAAGGAAGATATGATGTTCATTGAAATTTTTCAATATAAATGCATCAATTATCCTACGCTGGCGTCTCTTGTTTTCTCGGTAGCAGAAGTAAACAGAACTTTTGGGAGAGACCAATCACCCGAAAGATCATTAGCCACTAGCTTTTCTATCCGCCGCTTCTCCTACAAGGAGATGAAGGTGGCCACTAAGCGTTTCAAGGAGGTAATAGGAGAAGGCGGCTTCGGCAGAGTCGACGAAGGAAAGCTGGGAAAAGATCTGGTGGCAATTAAGAGATGGATTTCAAACTCGCACCAGGGTGCCTAAAAGAGTTTGAATCGGAGCTCATGTTTATGGAAGACTGGGTTACTGCTGGCACCTAGTCTCCTTAGTCGGCTATCGCAACGAGAAAGATGAGCTGCTCCTAGCTTACGAATACATGTCTCAATGGAACCTCGCCAAGCACTTGTTCGATAAGAGTAACAATTGTCCTCTCTCTTGGGCACAAAGGCCGACAATTTGTTTTGGAGCAGCGAAGGGCTTACACCATCTTCACTTGAATGCAGTCATACACATAGATGTAAAGCTCGGAAACATTTTGGTCGATCGTAATGGGGAAGCAAAGCTGACTGATCTGGGCATATCAAAAATAGCTATGTTGCATGACAAGAGTGTTACTCATCTTACCAGCCGTGTAATGGGCACTTGCGGGCATGCAAAACCACACTGTTGGGTTAATCTCATATCCTATTTGGAGGCAACCGGTGACTTGTATATAGGCTAATGGGAAAGCCTTAATCCTTAAGCTAGTTTTTGGATTAAGAGAGGCTCATGAACCTGTTGCAAGTTATTTTTGGAGCCCGAAGGGCCCAACAATTAGTATCAAAGTCAATGTTGGTTTTGGTGTTCCCTTAATTAGCCACACAATTTGTCGGCCGGTCCGAATTTGTATCTCCCGTCGGTCGGTCTGAAGTTGGCCCGAATTGGTGTCATGAACCTCACCAAGACATGTTAGCTCCGCATGTGGTGAGGGGGAGATGATTCGGGTGTTGTGATGTATGAAGGGGAGAATTGTTGGGTTAATCCCACGTCCCATTTGGAAGCAAACGGTAACTTGTATATACGTTAATGGGAAAGTCTTAATTCTTAAGCTAGCTTTTGGATTAAAGGAGGCCCATGAACCTGTTGCAAGTCATTTATGCTTTTGGCGTTGTTATGCTGGAGGTCTAGTCATTTATGCTTTTGGCGTTGTTATGCTGGAGGTCTTGTTTGGAAGGCCTGTCATTGATGCCGGCCACCACAATCTTGAGACATGGCGCAAGTCTTGTCGGAGAAAGAAGATAGTTCATGCAGACATTGATGCATCCCAAAGGTAATGTATCACCGGAGTCTTTAAAAGAGTACTCTGCATTGGCTTTAAAATGCTTGGCCGAGAAGCAGTCCGACAGGCCAGGAAAGGGAGGGGTGATCGACAAACTTCAGTTTGTGCTCCAAAGTTGCAATCATGAAAGGCCAAAGAAACAGACATGAATGATCAGAATTGAGGAGAGTCAATTCATCGATTATGGTTAAGGGATGGCATAGTGTTGAATCTGAATTCATGGCATTTAATACTTGCTTGGTAAAATTCCAGGTCAATGTAAATTATAAACTTTACCATTGATCGTCACTCATTTAAACCGACCAACCAAGTTCAGTTTCGTTTGGTTTGGGGGTAAATTGTTTGATTTTCGGTTAAGTAATACTCAAATGGCATGTCCCTTTTGGTTCGAAACGAAACGAATCGACATAACGGAATAAATTTAAAAAAATTAAAAATATTATATAATCTATATTTTATATCAATCATAGTAAAATTATAATAGTTTTATAATAAATTTTTATTTATTTAATATAATATGTATTTAAAATTATTTATTAAATGACTTTTTTTATTAAATTAATGACATGATTTGATTAAATAATTAAATAAATTCATTTTTTATAAAGTATTATTTAATTTAATTATTCGGTCATCAAACCAAGCCTATTCGAATATTTCATGGTTTTAGTTAACTCCAATGTCTACTAGAAAAAACAATTTTTTTTCAATCTCCCCTATCATCAAAAATTATATATATATATATATATATATATATATTCACTAGAATAAATTTATTTATTTAAATAATAAATCAAATCAAAATTTTCATGACGATCGGATGACGCAAAAGGCTACAGGAGCATCAAACTCTTCAATTGAATTTTAAAATTATAAATATAATATTTTATTAATATTAAAAGTATCTTTTGTAATTAATTTGTAATTAAATATAGGTTAAAAAATACACATTAAAATGGCGTAAAAGCCTAAATTATATTATATTTGAAGAGAAATAAGCTCTTCTCGTGCTGGCCTGACCCCTCTTCCGCCGGCGTCCAAAAACCTTTGAAGTCGCCGGCGGCGATCTCCGATCAATGGCCGGCGAGATGAAATACGAGATCCGGCAGCCGGCCTACATCAAGCTCTTTCTCCACGCCCTCAAGCACCCCTCCTCCGCCGTCAACGGCATCCTCGTCGGCCGCCTCTCCACTGCCGGCGACTCCCCCATCGTCGTCATCGACGACGCCGTCCCCCTCTCCCACTCCCTCCTCTCCCTCCTCCCCACCCTCGAGATCGCCCTCCTCCAGGTACAGTCTCCGCCTCACCCCTGCTTCCATTGGTGGTGATGGGATGGCCGAAAGTTGTGATCTTTGTGGTTTTTGTTTTGGTTTTTTTATTGAATCAGGTAGAGGAGTATTTCCGGGCGGAGGGGCTTGGCGTTGTTGGGTATTACCAGGCGAACGAGAGGTACGATGATGGGGAGCTTGGTGGTGTTGCGAAGAAGATTGGGGATCATATCGTGCAGCACTTCCCTCAGGCTGCCTTGCTTTTGGTATGTGCTATTAGTAATGGTGTGTTGTTTTTTTTCTGGTTTGGGGTCTTCAAGTTGTCATATTTTTGGTTTTGATTGAAGTATTGTTGTTGTTGATTTGTGATTGTGTAGTTGGACAATAAAAAGGTTGAGGCTTTGCGGAAGGGGGCCAGTGGGAGTCCTGCTGTGCAGGTGCGTCCTAAATTAATTTGTTGATTAGGGTGATTGATCGTCTGTGCTGTTTGTGTGATTTTGTTTTTTCCATGTTCACTTCTTGATTACTCAAATTAATTGCTTCTATTTTATGTGTCTTGGATTTTGGATGAATCGAATACGGATATTGGAAGTAGAATATTTATTTCATGAATCATGTGATTGCTTTTTTTTATTAGAGGATATATTGCGGCTACTATTGTGTAACTGAAGCTAGAAGAAAGTAAATCCTAGATTGAAAACATCATCCATTCAAGAGTCAAACAACAGGAATTTAGTCTTGCAAGTCTGGAATTGCACTGGGATGAATAATAGTCAGATATTTCAAACTGATGATATTTCTTACCTGTTCCTAGTGGCACCATTATGTGTTGCATACATAAATCCAGTGATCAACCAACTGACTGTTCCTTCAAAATTCCTCTCTGTTCCATTTGCTGGTCTTATGTGTTTAATGTTCTTAAAGAAATAATATTCACATGCATTTGCAGTCCCTTCTTTGTTCGGTTTTATTCGCAGTGGAGTTTGCATCTGCTCATTCTTGCAAGACTGCCTCATTTTGCTGTTGCAGTTGACTAGATGATATGTTTTACGATTGGAAAGTAAATATTTTTACTTTGCGTTTATGCAATTTCTGTGTTGATCATTAGTAATATGCCTTTGTTTTGAGTAGAAACTGCATGCTTCTTTATTCATGTGCTCAATGCTCGTTTTTAGTTTGCTCTCGCATTGTCTTCAAAAAACATGCTAACTATAATTAAATAAATTTTTGTTTGTCATTTTATGCTAACCAATTCTTTTCGATTGTACCAAGTAGAATTAAAGAGTTTATGCCTGTAGCCTTGTCTTTTTAAATTTCTTGGTTTGTGTTGTATATATTACATCTTGACTTGGAAATTCTTGAGATGTAAAATTGTGTTAATGAAGTTGCTTCTGATAAATCACATTGATTTTATTCCCCTATTTTTTCTCCTTTTGCATTACAGTTGTTCCAGAATTGAGTAAATTTTGATTTGAGGACTTTAGTTTTCCAGTTTTATGTTAAGAAAAGGGAGATAATCCTGAAAACATCTATATTTAGTTTCTCTTCAAAGTCGCTTATGTGCATCCTTTGGCAGCTGTTCACAAAGGATGCATCCAAGAATTGGCAACACAGAGATGGGGATACTCAGCTCACATTTAAAGACCCATCTGCAAACGTAGTATTATTGGATTATATTGCAACAAAGAAGTGGCAACAAATAGTTGATTTTGATGACCATCTTGATGACATTAGCAAGTATGTGCACATGACTTACTGCATCGGTGTATCTAATGATACTATATAGTGATGTCCTATTTCCGTAGAACTAATATTTTTACTTCGACATCATTTTACAGGGACTGGTTGAATTCTGACTTATTGAAGTAGAAGCTCTTTGGCATTTCTATAGTTTTGAGTAAGGGAAGCTTCGACGAGTCACAATAATAATATGGTATCCTTTTTCGGTTTGGTTCGTTCATTGCAATTGGCACACAGTAGAATGGTCCATGTAGATTGGGCTGGATTTCAACCTTAATTTTATTTCACATCAGGCTTCAAGATGTTCATTATGTTGATATATTGAATTCATTAGAATCTATGACTCTGTTTAATGGTCCCCTACAATGTCAACTCAGGATGAGCATCTGGTGATTACATTGTTATGTTGACAGTGATCGCAAAAAGTGAATTCGATTGTCATGTTGTTTATTTAGATTTACCCGGGAGCTAAAATATTTGATTTCTTAGGATCCTACAACCAGCCATCTAAACGAGTAAAGTGTAGCTTTTTCATTGGAGTATGGAAAGGTCCGGATATATTTCATTTATAGATAATTCTCTCCATAGTCTTTCTTCTCCAAGACATGTCTTAAGATTTATCTGTTTCTTTTTTTGTAGATCACCACCGTTTATGATATTGAAATCACTATAAACCATTTGAATTTTTTGTACTGAGGGAAGAATTAAGCACCCCCTATTGGACAAGGTTTGTTAACCCTGGAAGGGGCGATGACATATAAAGGTCGGGTTAAGTATTCATGTTATTGGCAATTTTATAGAAATAACCATATAGATTGTTTTTTCTCTTATTCCAAGTATGCGGCCTACAATTTGTGCACAAAGTTCATAAATATATGCCATTTGAATAAATTTCATTAATTCATTTCATTTATAAATTATTTTTAGTTGTTAATATATATTAAAATAATTTTGCTAGTTCAACTTTGTTAACTTCGAAAATATTATGAATATAAAGATTGCCTTTTAATAATGGTTTATAAATTCACATCCATCTAATATTTTAGAAACACCTAACATTTATGTTCTCTTTTCGTAAGAACAAGGAGAACAATTTAACAATGAGTTTTAGAACACTCTTTGAAAATGTGAATGTGGAGGTCTAATAATAACATATGTCATTGAAAACGGATTTTAAGAATTAGAGACGATTGATATAGGATAGTAGATATAATTTTCATCTTTGAATCTTAGATTTGATTTTGTCAATAAGAGGAATACATATGGAATAAGAAAGTTTATTTGAATTAAGAGGCAGACCTAAATAATGAATAGAGAGCACTCCAATATGATGCTCAAACAAACTATAAATATCTTCTTCATGAATGCAAACATGAAAGAAGAATATGATGTTTTCATATTATTTATTTTTAACTTCGAAAAGGTACTAAGTCATGCAAAGAAGATTTGATATATTTTGCTAAGAGATGATAGTCTTTTAGAAAATTAAGAGATTATCGACAAATATTAAGTAGGAGATATTTGGAACATTCCTGATCTTAAGATGAATGATAAGGTTTTCTCATACTTTAGATTCAAGTATAATATAGAGCGTTTTTATACAAAAAATGAAGACAAGTGATGAAAGAGGACAACCTTGCTAAAACCACTTTTATTTTTGAAAAAATTAAAATTGCATACATTTATCATAATACTAAAGGATAGAGTTGCGACACATTTAGAAATCTAATCAATCCAAGTATTATTAAACCCCAAATCACAAAGGGCCAAAAATAGGAAATTCTAACGAACTTTATCAAAGACCTTTCTTAAATCAACCTTGATATAAATATTTTTTTCCCTCTTATGTGTTGAAAATTTCTCATTAGTTCGTGGGCTAACAAAATATTTTCATTTATCAACCTATCATTTAAGAATATTGACTATAAGCAAATTAAAAAAGGTGAAATGAGAACAAACCGATAAGTCATAATTTTATAGATACGTTTATAAAAGAAGTTGCATAGAAAAATAAGTTTAAAGAGCTCAAAAGATTTAGCATCGTGAGTTTTTGGAACGAGGGAAAAGAAGTAATGCTTTAGTGCTTCTCAGACTTTTCAGTTTTAATCTTAATAGTACGATGATGTGAAAGTTTATTTCTACGTGGATTTACAATTTTATGAATATAATTTTTTAAGGTATGAGAGGCAACCTGGGAATAAAAAAATTTAAGAATTTTTATCCTTTTCTCTTAGTCAATTTATTCTAGATTTCTCTCTGTAAAATTTTTTTCATTGTCTTCTTCGTAAAAAAATTAAAATAAGATAATTTTTTTTTTCAAACAATGAAGTATTTATAGGTTCTATAAAGAATATTTAAGTGGTATTTTGGATAAACAATTGAGTGTTGTTTAATATCAAATTAATTTTGTAAAAAATTTCAAGTTTCTACGCTTTTAAGGCTGTTTTAGCACCTTAAAGTTTTTTAAAGTGTATAATCCACGATTTTTAACAATAGAGATGGATTATGATAATAGCCTCGATTGTATCATCTTTACGACCAAAATTCCAAATTCTGCGGTCCTCGACTTCTGCTAGAGAAGCTAGAACGGAGTGACAAAGATGACAGGTAAAAAACGAAAAGTAATAAATCAAAAGTAGGAGCGTGGGTGAATATAGTAAGTATTTATGGAATGGGATCAACCTTTAACGTTGACAGGCACTGGGCTCGAGAGAAGAGACAGACCATTTTTTTTTTTTGAACCCCTTTTACAGAACAAAAATTATATGGGTTATGTGGAGATTTCAATGGATTTATGGAAAATAGGGACTGATGTCAACGTTAGCTTTTGTGAACCTCAACATTGATGTGCAGAAATGTACAAGTGAATAAGCTAGATTAGCTTCTAGAGTGGCTCACGGGTCCTCTTATCATGTGACTGGTTTCTTCCATTTCTTTTTATTTATTTTCTCTTTAATTACCAAGGGTTTGCCATCCCATTAATTCCCAGTAATTACGTTTATGCATGATATATTACCTAGATTATTTGCTGAAAATAGCATCACAACCAGATCAGAAATCCATTTTATTACAGATTTATTACCATGTCCACTTAGAATTGTTGCACTGTTATGCAACAATCCAACTGTTTGGCAAATACAAAGAGGTTAACTTCGACAAATGATGTAAAGCCAATCTAGCTTAATCATAATAACTTATTTCATGTACAAGTGGGTACGCTGGGACCAGTTTATGTAATGTAATTAATAGAGTTCGCTGACTAATAACAACGTGGTTTTATTCAAGGCGTTGCAATTTAGTTTAACTATGGTTTTGTTGGGAATCTTGTGACCAGTCCATGGATATGCAGTGGATTATGCCAAGAAAACTACAGAAGGAGAAACAAGGAAGATGGCTACGGTGTGGAGCTTATCGCCCAGAAGGCGCATGTGTTTAATGAAAATAAATGAACATAGATATGGACGTAATAAACAGCTTGTTGGTTCGGCTCATTTGATTGTTCGTGGACATTGCTCAGCACATCATGTGATTCATGTTAGCAGATAAGGCAGACGGTCATGGTTAAGAACTCGGGCTATCGGATTCGACTAACTAGGCTGCAAAGTCAATTTGGAATCGGCTCCAAAATGTCTTTTTGAGACATTTATACTATTTTATTAATTTAATAAATAAAATGTTATATCAAATTAGCATATATTAATTATCTCTTTGACACTTAAAGTTGATTGATATATAATTTTTTATTATTTTAAAATATTAATTTAATTAAAAAAAGAAAATAATATGTTTTAATAATTTTGTTTTACTTAGACTCAAGAAATCAGTTGCAAATTATGTTAAGAGACATGCATGGAGTCTCTGAATCAAAAAGTTTTAACTGGGGAGTTTTTTTATTCAAAACATAGTTTTAAAACTATAAGGTAGATATAAGTTCAGAAACCCAATATTTCAAAATTCGATTCCCTTTTTACAGCTCGAATCTAAGTTAGATGCAGATATAAGTCTGAAAGAAAATTATTGAAAAAACCCAAGTTTGAAAATTTTGATAGCAAGGAATCTACATTCCAAGACAAAATTACTTGCAATTCCTGGTTAAAACAAAATATTCAGCATGGAATAAAGACAACCAAATCGAAGTCAATGGGAGATCAGTACTGCTGATGAAGTTGAAGGTCAGCGTTGAGTTCAGAACGAACAGAAAAATGTCCATTATGAGTAGTCCATCGTTTGTTAGCCTCATACTGCACTGATGACCACATTCTTGTACTTAATAAGAGGATTAATTAAAATTATGGATTAATTTCTTCTTCATATATGCATGTATCTAATAGTCGGCTGGATCAATAAGCTGATATGATTTCGTTTTAACCTTGAAATCTCATTTAAGCCTTAAGGGCTGATTAAAAAAAATTTTATGTACAGTTGCATGCTTACAAATATCAACTTTAAACGAATCATTCAGCTCACTAATTTCAAAAGCTCGTGATTTCTTAACGAGCATGGTCGTGGGGAAAGAACGGAAAATACAGGACATCAACTTATAAGGGGTACTTAGTTTTGTTAATTGTTAGAATCTTTATTGGGTTTTTTAAGCATGAATTTTTTGGGATGAAAAACTTGAAATATAGTTTTACCTAGTTTAAATTGCATTCTACATATTAATGAACTATGATGCTTACCCATCAGATAAAACCTGTTGTCTCCACATAAGGGCGCAGTGCATACAATATTTGAAGAAAAGTTTTGGTTAAGAACTAAATCAAATGCTGACAAAAGTAATAAAGCTGTGGTATATAGAAACAAGGGAGGCAGAAAAAAGAAGGCACGAAGCCCAAGCTGCTACGTATACGGCGGGGTTTCATTTCCCATCCGGCGCAGAAACTACTAAACTAATTGGAATTTTGATTTCTCGATTAAGTCTTTGTTTTGTTTTTTTTCAAAACCCAAGATGGAGATCTGGTTTTTGATGAGAATAAAGGCGGTAAAGGTTTGAAAAATGAGCTATCCAACGAGGAGATGAATACGAGGTGAGCAGCTGGCTAGGGTACCAAGGCCTGTGTTCTTGTTTCTTCACCATGCCACTGAAATACATGCAATGGACATAATATAAATGTGTACGTAGATCCTTCCTCTCTTTGTTTACTATTCAAAAATTTTTCTGGCCACAATATTTTTGTCACGAGAAAGGGTGTATATGTGCTGTGATTGTACTTTAGGGTTAGCCCCACATATACGCATAGAGTACTGGACCAAAGTGTCTGGCATGCATTTCTGGCCATTTCTATTTCATGTTTGCTTCGTTTTTCTTCTGTATTTTTCATGTTTGGAAGGCTGCATTTTTCATTGTCCTGTGACTTACAACATTTTCCGGGTCACTTTTGATATGATAAAACAAATCCATAATAGTGAATATCAATTTCATAATTTAAAATTTCAGTACTTATTGTAGTATTAGAGTTGACTTGCAGTCAAGTCGTAGCTGATTCATATGCTCTAATGTCTAAAATTGTAATGAACACTAAACTTAGTTATTTGTAACATTGATTGCCTCCCGTTGACATAATGTTATTTAGTCTATGATCATTTAATTTAACAAAAAGTATAGTTTAAGTGTTGTATGCAAGTGGTGTAGCTATCGTACACTCGAATATATTTACCATTACTATTTCTCGCCCCATTTACAGCATTCTTGATTGTTTGCATTTATCGACTTCTGAGCGTTTTGATTGACGGTCAATAGTTAACAATTGGTAATTTTTAATTTAAACAATACAACTCTTTGATAATACAAAACCCTTACTAGAATGACGAGTTTAGTGCCAATTACATCATACATTATGTTAAACCAACTTTTTAAAGGATATGATAATATTTATTTTTAATTAAATATAGTAATAATACTACTTTATTCATATATATCAATATAACTAAATTTTTATTTTCAAAAATAAATAATTATCATCAATAAAATTGTAAATCGGTAAAAAGGCTTTTGCTACTACTCTTTCATAATAAAAAATGGTGTGTTTAAATTTATCTTTTTTTACAAATTTTCTAATGGTAAAAATATTATTTAGTCATTTCATTTTAATTTAATTCAAAATAGATCAACCACATTCATTCACACTGCTTAACTATGACTTGGAAAGACTCAATAAAATGTTTATCTTTTTCATCCTGTTAATTCATGAAAATTGAGTTTCATTTGGGGAGTAAAAAAATGAGATTTTAATAACTTCTCAAATATTTTAACATGCTTGTCTTTATGTTAAAGGAGAATTGATTATAAACAGCAATTGCTAATATAATTTTGAAAAGCAAAGAGCTTATATATCAAATCTTGCTCTTGATTAAACAAATTAAATTTTCGTATATCTAAATGTACTATTGTTAGTAAAAGAGCTGGGGAATTTTAATTAAGGCTCTTATAAAAAGTAGGAGAATTGATCAACCAAAATACAATAAAGAATAAAAAAATAATCAAATGATTAAAATTTATCTTTTCATTTAATTAAAATTTATCTTTAAGATCGATTATATCCGCAAGATATATTAAATCATTGTAGTTGATCACGAGGTTTACATATAAAATTAAAATAAAATCTCTCTCTACGTTTTGCCTAGCTACAATTCCCAGTATTATGTATTTATGATGGTGGTATATGCATGCACCTTCCCATTTAATTACTCTAATTACTACATTTTTATATTGTTTGTTTATGATTGTAGCGGTTTCTGCTTCTTCTTCTTATTTACAGGCGCAGTGGTTTCTGTTCATCACTTCTTAATTGCTTTGTGATATATATTTCATAATAACAACCCAGAAACATAGAAATACGAGGAACATACAATAGAGGAAGAGAAATTCTGATAACAATCAAATCATCTCCCCCAACTAGCTAGAGGCGCTGGTTCATGCATATCAAGTGACTATTTGAGCATTGACCTCTGTACATGCCCAGAAATCACAAGCTCCCTTCACTCCCTCACATGTCCCCATCAACATAAGGGGTCCCATGCCCATCCCCACCTTGATCAGCAATTTCTCTAGCTAGGTCATCTTCAAACATGATCATCCCATCATTATCATCAATACGATAGCACAAATCCCTCCGAATCATGTCGACCAACTTATATTTGTCTTCTACATAACTATACTTATTTAAGTCATGTGTGGACCTGTATTGACGAGTGATTCTGAACATTGTGCGATGTATAACGAGTCAAGTGAGTCAACTCCCCACTTGAAACTTGAAACCCGGTTTTTTGGGTGTGTATTGGTGCCAGATCTTAGAGGCAAAAGCTGCTTCTTCCCACTTGTCAAACTTTGGAGGGACGTTGGCCGACCAAACTTCTGCACTTTGCCGAACCAATCGATCGGTTGAAGAGTTAAAGAGTTCTGTAGCAGATCCAGAGGGAGGAGGAGGAGGAGTACTACTTGGGTAGTTGGGGTGTAGTCTTAATTCCAAGGTGCAGGGCTTGCAGCATTTGTGTCCCTGGCATGGCGGCTTGCACAGGGCTGTGTGTATTTCCGTGAATTCAATGCCTATTGAAGTCGAAAGGGGGAGAAAGAGAGGCGTGAAAAGAGAGATCTGTCACCAACAACGAGGCCCGTGTCGGAAGATTTTCAGAGAAGGGTCGAAAGATAGGGGATCAAAGGTCAGAGCAACGGACGCTGCCACACTTTGAGAGTAAAGTTTAGCCGTTAAAAACGGGAAATGACAGATACCCAATATCTGTAGATTTATGATAATTGCAGACCAAGTAAGAAAAGAGTTACTACACGAGTAGAGTTGATATCTGTATGTATGTGTGTGTGCGTATATAGTGCAAAATAGGTAATGGTTAATAGATGGTAGATAAGATGGTTTATGGTGAGGCTAATTTGATCCGATCAGTACTGAGTTGTTGATTAATCTTCATGGGTTTTGATCTGCAGCAGCAATCGATTGCCACTTTTTGAAGGAAGTTGATACGATCATGTCGGGCTTCACACTAAGACCAGGCGACGTCCCCCCAGACACCACCTTCCTCTACAACCGCTCCGACCTATGGCCGCAAGCTCCCCAACACGATCAAGACCAGCTGCAGCGGGGTAGTATGTTCTACTCCGCCGCCGGAGGCGACGAGTCGGCGTCGGGGACGTCGTCGTCGTCGTCGAGAGCCCTCACAATGATCCGGCACGGCAGCGGTGCGGTGAGCTGCCAAGACTGCGGCAACCAAGCTAAGAAGGACTGCGCACACATGCGGTGCAGGACCTGCTGCAAGAGCCGCGGCTTCGACTGCCCGACCCACGTCAAGAGCACATGGGTCCCAACCTCCCGCCGTCGCGAGCGCCAACAGCAGCTCGCCGAGACCGGCAAGCGACCCCGAGACTCCCATCCCACCTCCACCGGATCAGGTATATAAAGAGGGAGGGAGAGAGAGAGAGAGATACATATATACATACATACATTAGTATTAGTATATATAAACATATAAAGCTTTGAGCAACTTCGTACCGGTTCGATTTTGATTCAGAGATCACAAAAGTGTAAAGAATGTGAATAATTTGCTTGATTCTTTGATGCCTTCTTCTACCCTCGTCAGAGAGATTTGCTCAGCTTTGCACTGTTGGTATTGGATTTCCCTGACACACTCAAACAGTACCATCAGCAATTTGTACCTTTGCTAGCTATCAGCGAAAGCTTGCTCTTCTCTTCATATATTGATGAGATCGACATTGGTAGCTAACTCAATGTTCTTGATATGGAGCAGGTGGGTCGGAGGGGGGTAGCTTCCCGACGGAGGTGAACTCGCCGGCGGTGTTCCGGTGCGTGAGGCTAAGCGGGGTGGAGGAGCCGGACGACCAGTACGCATACCAGACGTCTGTGAGCATTGGAGGCCATGTTTTCAAAGGCATCCTCTACGACCAAGGCCCCGGTCATGATCATGACCAGATGCAGGACCAGCAGCATTACCGCGCCGGCGCCAGCGGGTCCGCCCCGGCCACTGCCAGCGCCGGCGCTATGATGGATCCCAACTCTGGTTCTCTGTACTCGGCGCCACTCCACGCTTTCATGGCCGGTACGCAATTCTTCCCGCACACCAGGTCTTGACAGGACTTGGGTGTGTGCTACTACATTGTAGCTGTTAGTACTTGTAGTTTCCATTATTTGTTGCTCTTGTTGCAAGTTTGTCAGAGGTAGCAGGCACGAGTCGAATAACTTTTGTGCCTCTCTTTATTATAAGTTTTTCATAAGTATTTTGGAGATTGTTGATCATCAATAGATTGACTATGCTTTTGGGTTATTGGTGATGGTATGCTAGCTCTTTGTAGAGCTTAATTTTAATTTGATAAGTTTTTTCCTAGAGTACTGTTTTTTGGCTTGGATGTTTTGATCTCTCGGCTAGGTATCTGAGCTCAGAGCTAGCTAACTTAGTGATCCGTATTTACGATTATTCTGTGATGTGATTTATTTTTGTAGTTTTTCTACGGCAACTCATGTTTGATTCTATGATCGGAAATATGGAAGATGAGGTTGATAGCTTGTTTCATCAATCGGCAAACACTTGTTGATTGATGGTTTTTGTTGGGTCTAGCAGCTAGTTTGCTAGAGGTTGTAAGTGCAGCCTCATAAATCTTTTCATGCATGGAATTCATGGCCAAGGTACTGTTTTTCCAAAAATTATCACAATTTTTTTCCCTCAAGACAAATATTTGACAATAAAGAGATGAGTTTTTTTTTAAAAAAAAATTAATTGACTGATATTAGAGTCTTTTTACCCAATATACTTTTCTAAAAGTTCTGTAACATAACAAACCCGACTTCAACATTTTGTTGTGGAAATTAGCTAGCTTTGACTACCTGAAAATATTATATATGCATAGTTTTAGGTTAATATTTGCTCGTGATTATATGCAACATAACTAGCTTGTGAGAATAACATTAACTTTTGCTGTTTTAACTTGAAGCTATGTTCTTTCTTCAAAGTCATATGTAGTGTCCACATATGTGCGTGCAGGTATGGGAGAAAAATCCTGATTTAAATACGATGTTGTTTTCTGGATTGGTCTTTATAATTAGCCTAGTTTTTTTGTGGAGAGATTTATTTTAATTACCACATTTTTATGGAATTGCAACGGGTAAATGCAAGTTTGTTTGTCTAACTCTTTTATAGTAAACACTAAACATGAATTTATTTATTGGATAACCTGATCTATCCCTAGAAAATCATTTCATAGTCTCTATTTATCTTTTTTTTTTCTTTTTTTCCATCTCTCTCTCTCTGTCTCTTGGATATGATCTGATAGTCTCTTTGCCCCCTCCCTCAACTCTTTTTCATGATCTCAAAGAGTTAACAGTTATATTCTCTTTTATTAACTTCGAAAAACTATATTATCTAGATTGACTTTGGTAAAAATAATATGTGCTTTTCGAGCTCTACTAAATAATTTTTTGAGCCAATATCCATAGATATAGGGTCTATATATTTAAATACTATAAAGCTTATAAGAATTTTGTGATTGACTGATTGATTTGACTCTCGAGTCAACTTGTAATGAAAGAGAATAAAATGTTAGTTAAGTCTAACTTGAGCTTAGACGTTAAACCACACTTTAAATGCACTGTAAGGCACTTAATTACTTTTTTCGCTTGAATGTATATTACATGCAAACAAGTGATATGTAAGATTATTTGCTATTAAAAGACTATTACTATTTGGAAAAATTACAAGGATGGTAGTAATAATAGAACTATAATTTATGCATAGTTTTTTTATTTAGGGCAATGATCTATATATATATATATATATATATATATATATATATATATGAGTGTATTGTCGGTAACATATCATTTGTAAATTATTATTGCTCCTGATTAACAGATTCATAGAATCATAAGCTGTATTTAAACTAATTATATTGGGTCGACGTTTGGGTCTTAGAGAGTTTAGAGTTGGTTATTTCTTGAAGAATTCGATCATTCAAGTCATGTCTCACGAGACTATGTATATATAGATATCTATGAGGATTAATGATTTGGTTTCCCTTTTACGATCTTTATTAATTAAGAACAATTTTAAAATTATGCGAATTTAAGTACGCAGACCCAGTTAATTTATTTACTAGCTAGCAGAATAAAATGTTGATGTTGCATGCAACCATATAGGTCGTATTAAATATTATTGGAAACTTTTCTCTCGTGAATGAGTTAATGTTGCAACATTGTCGCATACCTCTAGAGCTAGTTATAAATTTTCTTATTTTCATAATTATATATAAGAGTATGGGTAGATCTCGTACGTACAGAACTTCGACTTCGCCGTGTTAACTGTTAACTCGTTGGTATAATATTTGCCAGAATATTGGGTCTTCATTAGTCTTCTTCTCGTACATAGATATAGAATATCATCCAAAGGTGAAACCTGCAAATTTCCGTCATTGTTTCCTGACTGGTTTCACTTTTATAATTACCACTTTATTTAAAAATACGGAAATAAATGAAATTCACCAGTATTATTTTTTGTTTTTTATTAAAAACCAGTCAAGGAGCTTTTAAATTTAATTATTAAAGTGACTTCAACCAATAATATTGTCTTGGATATGTAGATATAGATAGACAAACCTCTCGAGACCTCAACCTAGCTGTAGGAACCAAGGCTAGATGTTTTACTTTACATGTTCCTGATCCCCTTTCATTTCCCTTGGATTAAGGTAAGCATTCCAACGCAATATCTTTAGTTTAGGGTTGCCGCTTTAATATATAGATATAATTAACAAAGAGTTCCTTTATCAAAAAATTAACAAAGAGTTCGGACATGAGAGATATATTGGTTGTACAAAGGTACAATAATATTTGCAGCTCATGTAGTGATTGATGTAACTACATCGTCTCCTTTTGTCGTCCCAGCTTTAGTCTTGAAAGGACAATACATGTATGGCACTGGTGCGCACTCCTTCCACCAGGATATCATGAGCTCAACGTTCATTAGTTAAGAAACGATATGACACCCATATTTTAGCCTCCTTTACCTTCCCAACAAACCTCAACCTTTGCTTACATATAGCCTGTCTCCTCGGAGACATCCCATTTGCGGTGTTAAGAAAGATGGAGAGTGGAATCACAGAGAGACGTACTTGGATATCTTAGCTTAACCTTAGCTCGTTTCCTGAAAGACAGGACTTGGGAGAGGAGATGCGTGAGCCTTTTACTAGCTAGGCAAGGAAGTCTGCTACTGACATACGTCTCAGTATTATTCTTTGAGTTTCAAGATAAAGAACTAACTATGTATATTTCTTTTTGGTAAGTTTCAAAGAAAAAGAAAGTGTGCTTTTAGGGGTTTTTTGCTGAAGAAGTTTTAGGGTTTGTGGATGTGATTCTGGGGATCGAGTTAATGGAAATATTTGTGTGGAGAAGGAATGAGAGTGCAAAAAGAGAGACATATGGGGCCGTGAAATAGTAATTTACAGGGAAGCGAATGAAAGGCTAATACTCTAGGCACATATGCTTCCATGGGGATGAGTGGAAAGGCTTTGGATCCTTATCAGTGTCCTTGTTTGATTTCTTTTTTGGGTTCCTATATATCAGCTTGACAGTGTCCTTGTTCAAGTCTGATATTTGATTTTTGCCTCAGTTTATATACATCTTTGCCTCAGTATGCTCCATCATCCGGGGCAGTGCATTTTACAAATCCATTATAAATTCTATGTATTTTTATATTTTTTGACATCATTATGATCTATTTTTTAATTTTAAAAAAATGCGCTAGCTAATAAATATCAAACTAATTTTTAGTATAATTGCTTTGATAATTAAGGTGAAAGGATAGAAATATTATATTGCATTGAAATGTTATAATTATTCATATTATTTGTTGTTTTATATATCTATGTATTTTTTTAATTGTGAGGCTAACTAAATTACTCAAAATAAAAAGCGTAACATGTATATACTATATGAGGTGTAGATATAAGGTTTATATAACTGTGAGTGGCACGTGCACTTGCTCATGATACGTGTGAGTCAATTTTACTATCTCACATCTTACTGAAAACTCGATTAAATTATATACATGCATGAGAATGGGTTTATAAAACAAGCCTGAAGATAACTTTCAGTGGATCTTAGTTCAAAAATAATTTAAGGGATCTCATTTTCGAAAGTTATTAGTCTCGGAAGTAAAATAAGTCTAAATAGCTCATGTTAACTGGGGTCCGATAAAATAGCCACTTAACAAGTACTACAATATGAATATCAAATCTATAATATATTATATTGGTAAAGAAGAAAAAAGTCCTAACGGACCTGTGGTTCAAGCTCATATCTATGATAAGTTCGGACTCCGAAACCTACATTGAAACCTACTCATAAGTAAAATAATGACATCTTTAGATGATGCATATTCGTAGTGTGTGATTACATCATCAATACATCATAATAAAGAAAAATAGTGCTAAACGAACCTACAACTAAACATCCATTATGTAAATCGAGGTGTAAAAAAAAAGACTAATAAACAAACAATAAATATTAAATAACAAAATTGATGGATATATAGATAAATAATAAATACGTGAAAACAAATAATACTATAATCATTAAATAATACTATAATTATATAATATAAACACACAACTAAATACGAGTAATACATACTCGTGTTAATAAATATATAAATAAATAATTAAATAAATATATAATACTTCAATAAATGAATAAATAAATAGCTAATATTAATTAATTATGAATAATAATAATATCATATGTATCCAATACAGAAATAAATAATAACATACACGGAAGCCAATAAATAAATAAATATGAAATTTAGTAAACATGAATAAGACTAATATTAATAAGTAAATATATCATTTATATTAAAATTATCACATAAACATGTATTATAACCAATAAATCTACAAATAACAAGGAATGAATAATAATGAATGAATAAATAAATAAATAAAATAATAAATAAATCAATTATTAATAACATCTAAACATGCTAAATAATGTAAATGTGCATTTAACTAATGTATGGTGCATCAAATTATCAAAAACATTGTGAAAATGGTGAACCGAGTCAAATGGGCTGAACCTTACCGCGTTAGATCGAGTTAACTCGGTCTGGGTTAACTGAAAAATGAGCTGAGTTGGCTGGGTGGGCACGGGTATAGATGCAGATAGGTCATAGGTGAATAGGACTCAATCTAGCAGATGGGAACATGGGTAGACTAATACGAGCGCACGTAAATGGGTCAACAGTGCCCATCCCCAGAAATGGCTAATGGCTACGCCGCGAAGGTTGCTCCCGGTCCTGATCGACAGAGGATGTCAAAGATGAGGTGATGAGGGTGGCGATCGGCCAGGTCTGGCTAGGTGGAGTCGCAGAAAAGTGACCGGAAAGGTAAAGAAATTGCCAGCGGGTAGATGAAGTCATTGGCGATGATTTTGGCCATAGCGAGGGTCGGCACTGGCCTCAAAATATCGGCCTCAATGAGATGAACCTCTATGGATGGCTAGCCTCACTGGAGGTGGCTCATCAGAGTTGAAAAATAACCCGAAAGGCCGTGGAAATCAGCAATAAAAACGTCATCACCAATGGTTAGAATAGTGTTGCCGGTGTCATAGATGTGCTTGGATTGATAGCCGGCTGTGAGGTGGTCTAAATTTTGCCATGTGGTGAGATGTTAACGGTCAGCCACACGTGGACCTAGTGAGGTCCAGCTAGGGTATATATATTGTATGTATGTATGTATTTGTGTGTATGTATGTATGTATGT
>JAVDBV010010850.1:3444-26465 GCA_032619315.1 Piper longum
CCCCCCCCCCCCCCCCCCCCTCCTCCACTTCTTTTAAATCATTGAAAATTATGAAAGCCCAATAATTATTATGAATATACATAAATATAAAAGGTCTTTTTTTTTCTTTCTATCAACTTATCGCACATTTCTTGTCCTCTCCAACTCTCTTCTACGAATCTCTAATTAACTTCACTCAAAATAAGTTGATTAAAGTTGTTTAAATTTGATGTATTTTATCTAACACTGTATTATAATGTTTTCTCCCTTGTCATATTTATAATTAAAAATGTGTGTATATATATATATATTCTTTTGTGATCAATTGCTTTCTTTAGTTTAAATATTGATAATTAACATTGATATAAGAATAGGCTGCCGATGAATTTTTTTTTGTATATTTATGTAAGCGACAGGTGTTCAACCACCCTAATTATTAAGAGTTATTCTCGTGTATTTGTTATGTTTTTCAACAAGCCAACTGTTTTTCATAATATATCAAGTATGTGAGAACTTCAATTTGATTATTGGATTTATTCAAATTATACATGTGTGGTATTTTTATATAGTATTTAAAACTCGGTGAAATAAATATAAATATATGATGAAGACAAAACTGGACAGTGAATATAAATTATTTTTAGTCGTCTAAAAATGGTGACCTATCGCTCAATTCCTTACTATATTTGTATTGATGTGATTGGAAAATCACATTTAAAATCTTTAAAACTACCATTTTAATGAATTCTATTTTAAGTGGAAAAAAATAATTTGACGCATATAGTATATAAGACCATAATGGGATAGTAAAACCGGCGAACTAAATCCCTTGACTTAATATTATATTATCTGATCCAAACTATACTTTGTCTCGTTCTATTTTGAATTTTGTTACACAACAAAACTAGTTTGGGGCTTAATTCAAAAAATAATATTATTACCAACATCTTTAATTTCTTATTTTATATTCTTTTATTGAAAGATTGAAAGACAAGTTTTTTTTGCTAATAAAAGAAAATAATAATAATAATAATATAAACCAATGGATTTACTGATTAGTATTAACCGTTTTTTTTGGGGGGCTCAAGTATTAGCTTGATTCATTAGTAATTAGAGTTTTTTTTAGTATTAGTTGTAAAGAGCGCTGGGTTTATATATTTTGTTTAAGGCGAGTTAGGATTTGGGATCCGCCAATTGGCTTGTCCTCTTAGGGTTTCAAAATTCCCCCCCAATTGTTTGCCGTTCGCGCGTCCAATCGTCGTCTCCCGTGGCCTTCGTCCATCCTTCCTCTTTCTTTCGCCGCTGATCTCCAAAACGTCGGATCAGTTTTTGTTGTTGTTGTTCTTATTTCATATAAGGGGTCACCTCCCTCGCTCTCTGAATCCCACGCCTATTCGCTCCAGTTGGCCCCGCCCCTTCCTCGCACTCCCCCCTTTTTGACTCTTCGGACGGGAGCGGAGCGTTTCGCCATGGCTGCGGCCAAGACGACTTCTGAGGGCGCCGATGCGGCGACGGTGCGGAGCAACCCTTCCATGGGGGTTGGGGATTCCAGCGTCAAAACCACCGCCGTCAGGAGGAGGGCGACGGCGGTGACGCTCCCCGCTGTTGACAACGCCGACGCTGGGAGGGACGCGAGCCATTCCATTCGCGCGGATCCTAGCCTCGAAAAGCCCGGGGATCTGTCCCAGTCGAAGAAGCATTTCGAAGCCACCATCGCGTACCGGAGGCGTAAAGTGGTGCCCAAGCCGGAGCGGCCGCGGTGGAAGGCCTTGTTGAGCATCGGCGCCAAGAATGTTGTTCTGATTCTGGTGCTGTCCTTTTTGGGCCGCTTGGTGTGGAAGTCTGTGGTTAAAGGGGAGCTCGGCTCCGTTGTCGACATTGGCGTTTTGGATTTTGAGAGGCGGACGGTGGAAATAGAGGATTTTTGGAAGAGGACGGCGTCGATGCTCCAGGTTCAGATCGATGCTGTTGATAAGAAAATCGAGAACAAAGTTGAGAGCTTGAAAGGGGATCTTGTCAAACAACTCGACGAGAAAACCCACTACTTTGAAGGCGAATTGAAGAAGTTGCATACTAGGGCGGATGGGCTGGACAAGTCGTTGATGGAGTATAGGGATGTGGGCTTCCTGTCCCGGGAAGAGCTAGATAATTTTTTCCGGGAAATGAGGGAAGCTAAAGGCCTTGGCAAGGACGGAACGGAGATCAGCCTCGACGAGATTAAGGCGTATGCGAGAGAAATAGTTGGGAAGGAGATTGAGAGGCATGCTGCTGATGGCCTCGGACTGGTTGATTATGCTTTAGGTTCTGGAGGTGGTAAAGTGGTTGGACATTCTGAGCCTTTTACCTGGAAGTGGCGTAGCTGGTTATCTAATCTGAGGGCCGCAGACTTGGTTCACGAGTCTGCTACCAAAGTTATAGAACCTAGCTTAGGAGAGCCAGGTCAGTGCTTTGCTCTTAAAGGGGATGAAGGCTTCATTGTAATTAGACTGAGAACTGCAATTATCCCAGAGGGAGTCACATTGGAACATGTGGCGAAGGTAACATATTTTTTAAGATTTATTTCTGGTGTACGTGTAAGTAATGTGTATGTTTCTCTTGGCAATTTAAAATTTACATTTCACGTATTGGGTAGTTAAGAAATATTACCTTTTCAGTGCATCGCATTTGGCTTCCTTGGTTTTTTTTCTAACACTTCGGGATAAGATGGTGGATGGAGGAGGTGAATTTGTTATTCTGTCTATGTCTTATATATAGAAAAAAGTTATTGTGTTTTTTTGGTAAAATTATTGTATGCTGTTGGCTGCTAGCATATTTAATGGGTAATATAGTTTTCGACCTTTGTTCTTGTCTGTTATATATGTCCTCCTCTCATTAGTGCGTAGTTAAATGTACAACTTTGTAATTTTTGGTTGTCATAACGTAGTTGGTTAAGGTCTAGATGAAAACAAAGGTGTAGATGATCATGATGCGGACGATGTTGACTCTTGAACATTGATTGTGTATGATTTATGCGTTTGTATGTATGTATATGGTGTATGTGTATTTTTTGTAAAAAAAAATGGTAAAGAGAAGATAGTGTCAGGTTATTGCATTTAAGGCAGCTATCCTAAACAAGCACTTCATCAATTTAGGCTTAGAAACCAGTTGTAAGCGGGATATGTAATCCATTTGTGTTTGAATTGCATTTTTACAGTGTCATATTGATGCCTCTTGGAACTATGTCATGTAACAAACATCAGCTAATAACTTCCAACAGCTTTCTGCCTATGAATTTACCGATATTTGTCTATGTATCCCTGCTTCTTCGTTACTTTGGCCTTTTGTACATTTTTCTTTAAAGAAGCAGCATTGAGCTGAATGCTTGAACTTTTCATATCCTACTAATATTTGTTCTGCCATATGATGGGTCAATGCCCTAGGCATTCTCTTGACATAGCTAAAAGCTACAGTTCATGATGTAAGCAAATGGTTCATTTTTCATTTTATTTTTATGAGAAAGGAAGCTGTAGATATAAAAACTTTCCATTGTAAATGATAATGTTTCTATGCAACGAGTATGAGGCTTACTGTTGTAGCATTACATCGCTTTTGATTAGTAAATGTTTTGAGCTGAAAATGATTCTTTGGCTCTAATATTAATTTTTAATAGTTGCTGTTGTAGTACTGTTCTGTAGCCTTTTGATATACTGATGTTTTTGGTTAGAAATTTTGTTTGGTTTGTTAGAAACTTTTACTCCTTTTTTGGATAAGTTGCAAAACATATGTTGGACTCTTTTACTATGTAAAGATGTTTTACATCTCCTAACGAATGGGTGCAAAGTTTCATGCGTTGTTTTTCTATTGCGTTTGATTGATATTAAGTTTGTCACATATCACGTGTTTATATATTATAATCGTCACGCCGTTGTGGTTGTTGGTACACAGTCTGTTGCGTATGATAGAACCAGCGCTCCGAAAAGCTGTAGAGTCACAGGGTGGTATCAGGGATTTCAAGATGGTTCAGCAGCTGAGAAATCTGTGCTGGCAGAATTCACATACGATCTGGACAAGAGTAGCGCACAGACCATTAAAGTAAAATCTCCTGATGAAGATCACCCAATGAACATGGTCAGGCTGGACTTCATGTCAAATCATGGAAGCTTGTCGCATACATGCATATACCGCCTGAGGGTTCATGGCCACGAACTCCAGTCGACCTAGCTTTCATCATTTTCTAGGTAAGATCCATAGATTGGACAATCTTGAGCATTGCCAATTTAACATATGGAAGAGGGCTAGATTTCACAAAATGTGTGTTGTGGAGATCTACTTTGTTTGTGTGGTCTTTGCTTGTTGATTTATGTAGGTTCGGTCATGTTGGAAGCCATGTATCAAAGGCTAGTTTTCTATTGTGTTTTAGCGTGTTTTCAAGTTATTTTGTTGTTTCATCTATGATTTCTTTGATCCTTGGGTTGGGTTTTTATTTTTAATCATTATCAACATTTGCTTGATCTTAAGGAGTTGAGGTCGGGGTTATAAATTCTTTCTTTCCACTTTATCTTCTTGTGCTTATCTCAAATTTTTTATATTTTTTTTATTGTCTCAGTCAATATTTTTTTAGGCTTGTTATGTCCTCTTTTAATATTCCGGGAAAATGATATAATATATATTTTTAATAGCAACACAATTTGTGTTGTCTAATTTTTTCCTCAATTAATATTTTCTTTAGTTGTATACGTATAATATTGTTGAAAATTCGGTCGGGAAGGGTTTTTTCACTCGTAGATTTTAACGTCGGCCGCAACTCAATTACTTTTATTTTATCAATATGCACTTTCTTATTGTTAATTTTATTAATGAATAAATGTGTGAGATGATCAGAAAACTCGGTGGCCCTGCCAAATAGCTGTCCCGAAAGAAAGCAAGGCGATACATAGGATTTATATCTTCAGCATTCTTTACTGATTTCTCTACATTTGAGACTTATCTCCTTGGAATTTGGAATTGGCTTTCCGGGTGTGAGGGACATACAACACACAAGGGGCGGACATACTGAGATGTATGTGAAGGAGTTGGCCATTTGTGGGGGCCTTCAATTTATGCCGTGGAATATTGAAAAGGGATCAGAGCATACTTTTGAAAGAATGTAGAACGAAGAACAGCTACGATTACTACGATATTATAATCCTGTTTAGGGCGACAAGTCACACAAATTTGATGTTTTGTTATTTCATTTGTGGGGAGATGGCTGTAGTGGATACTTTCCTTTCCAGCTAGGGTCATGCCATGACCCTAGGAGAGATTAAAGGAAGTAAAGCAGATTCGTGTTCTGATAATGCGATGAAGTGGATGATCAGCATGTCGGTCTGAGAACTCTGAACTAATCGGTCCGTTGTATACCTTGTGATATTTGACTGGTGCCGGTTGTCTGCTACTGATCTTATTTTGGAGCCAGCATTCTAATTCGCACTTCCGTAAAATAACTAAATATGTCGCCATCTTAATCAGTAGCTAACTCAACATCCATTACACCACAGATGTGGTTTTTAGCGTCAAAATTCTAACCTTTTAATTTGCATTTGTAAAAAAAAAAACAAGCCTCTTTGCTCACGAGCGCGAAGAAGAGGTTTTTTTTGAAAATGATGCGGGAAAAAACAAAGGCCAACAAGAAAATTAGAAAGATAACTTGTCAATTATTTTAAATTCTTAACAGCCTTCTCGCATGCGAAAGATAAATGTTTCACTGAAAGTAAGAAAGTGGCAGAACTAAACACAATCTTACCACTAAGTGATGCCCACATGAACCAACCCAAATCCATCATGCGTGGCCCCCACTACTTATAAATAAAGTCGTAAAACATTAAAAATAAGAAGGGGAACAGCGTTTAGCTCTAAATAATGGGAGTCCACAACTTCTTTTTTTTTTTTTGTCTGTGATTAAATTAAAATTTAAAACGTTAATGCTTCTTTAGGGTGGAAAGCAATTGGCCAAACAAAAAAAATGCCGAAGGCTGCGAACACGTTGGATGGCTTACGGGTGTGGTCATTATCATTACCGTCTTTCGCTTTATGGCTTCACCGCCCCCACCCCCAGCCTGATTTGATATGGTGAGGATTTAATAGAAGGATCCTGTAACGGTTGGGGGAGTCATGTTGATTGAAATAAATTAACTGTATTCTAATAAATAAATAAATAAAATAAAAAATATATATATAATAATAATAATAATAATAATAATAATAATAAAATAAAAGCAACAAATATATCAAATCAATAACTATATATAATAAAATAAAAGAGGAAGAGAGAGCCCTCCCCCTTCCCCCTTTAACCGCCGGCCATCATCACCGCCATCCCTCCCTATCCCTTTCCATGGTCGGCGACGCCAAAATCTGTTGGAAAACAAAATAAACAAAGAAAGAAAGAAAGAAAACGAAAGGCTCCACCTTTGGAAGAGGATTTTCCTCGTTAACGCCAAATCCGGCTTTCGCCCTCGCTTTCCCAATTCTAGCATTCCGTCGCTGCCCCGGCTCCTCCTCCTCCGCCTCCTTTTGCCATTCCTGTTCCTCGTCATTTCTAATAGGTACGTTCTCAACTACCCTTCCATGTTGCATACATTTTTTTATACGAATTCAATTGTTGTTGTTGTCGCTGTGATCTTTTCATTTGTCAGGGGGGTTTGAAATTTGTGGACGAAAATTAGAAATAAAAAATTAAATGGCAAAAATATTTTTGTTTTCCGAGGTATGCGAGAGATGGGTGTTGATGCGAAGAAGATTTCGGTCGGAGCTGGCCAATTCGCCGTGGCCGCCATTAGAGCCTGCCTTACATCTTTGTCACACCACCCTTTTGCTTGGTTTTTGGGGTTTTACGCTTTGTTCCTGTACAGATTTTTCCCTTCCCTTTTCCATTTCCTGCTTTCCTCTGCCCCTGTGCTCGTTTGTACGGCGGTTCTGCTCGGCACGCTCTTGAGCTTGGGGCAGCCCAATATCCCTGAAATTGAGATTGAGGAGGAAGAAGAGAAGACCAGTTGGAATGCGTCCGCCTGTAAATCGCCTCTACTTTTAGCTCCTGATAATCTTGTTCTTGAGAGAGATGGTAGCCTGTCGGTGGAAAGATCAGAAGAACCTGGCGGTGGGAAAGAAGAGGATGGTGGTAGTAAGAGCGAGAATTTGGTGCATAAAGAAGATGGAGGACTAGATCAGGGGGGACTGATTGAAATTGGGATCCGATTGGGTGGGGCGCAGCATGGTCAAGACTCCTATATTGCTCATCAAAGCGATGAAGCTGATGGTGTTCTGGATGAAAAGAATAATAGCTTTCCCCATGATTCGTCTTGGAAAGGGATTGACAGTGAGGAGGACTCTGATTCGGGTTCTGATGAAGCTGAGAGCTTATCCCCGGACGCATCCTTGACTGATATCATGCCCATGCTTGACGAGCTTCACCCTCTCTTGGATGTTGATGCTCCACAACCCGCTTCTCATTCCCCAAAAGTCACAGATGAAGAAGATTTAGATGTGTCGGCTGATAATGATGAATCTGATAGCGGTAGTGAGCCATTGGAGGAGGAGGAGGAGATACAAGATGAGGAGGAGGAAGCTCGTGAGGATCAAGAAGATAGAGCCTCTGAGGTTGTCACATGGACAGAGGACGATGAGAAAAATCTTAAAGATATTAAGAAATTAGAACTTGAAAGGAACTTAAAAATGGAGAATATGATTGCTAAGAGAATAGCTTCAAGGAATCAAAGAGCACTGGCCGATATGAATCTTATAGATTTGGATGGAATTCATCTTCAAATCCCTCCAGTTTCTACCAGCAGGCAAAATCCATTTGACCTTCTTGACACCGCTGGAAAAAATCTGGAATTGCCACCAGTTCCTGGTTCGGCTCCTTCAGTCCTGCATCCTAGAGTAAACCCTTTTGATCTACCTGATGACCAGCCCTGTAATCGTGACAGCAGGAGCGTGGAGGAGAGCTCAGGCTGCAAAGACTCGGTGACATTCCCACAAAGAGAGCCATTTTTTCGCAGACATGAGACTTTTCATTTAGGAACTTCTTTTTTGGGTGAAATTACACATGAAACTGATAATTTTAAGCCGTACTTTGTTGTGGAGACAGCTATACCAGAGGAAACAAGCATTTCTCCTTACCAGAGGCAAATGAGTGACCTGTGTGAATCAAAAGTCAGTTCAGTTAATGAGGTGGACACTAATTCTTCTGACTTGGAGGAAGAACAGACGGAGATGCTTGATGATGAACCACAACTAGAAGTTTGCTCAGCTTCTCCATGTGCGCAGAATGTTGAACATCTCAACGGAAGAGATTCCTCAGAAGAAGGTTCACTTGATTCTGATGAAGAACATGTTGAGAAAGATGTTAATGCTGTGGATACAATAGTTGATGGGGTAGAAGTTGAAATTGATACTTGCCAACCAGAGTTGCTGGGCGAGAAGTACAGTGAAAGATCAAGCACTTCTTTGTCGGAAGAAAGTGATAAAAGCAGTTCTCGCGAGAAAGCAAAAGATGAACTTTTAAAATGGTCAAGTGATTCAGTTCATTCATCCATGACGGAGACTGAAAAACCTGAAGAAGCAACTGCCGTTGAACCTGTTTATGACTCCAGCCCTTCGGCTCTTGAGAAGTCTATATCTAACATTACAGTTATAGAAGCTTTGTTCAATCCAGACAAGGGTGATATCAACTCTGCCTCTGCATTACCTACCACTCATGTGATGATAGCGGATAGATCTTCACCATTGCAGGAGAAGGAGCAAATTGATGAGTCCATAGAGAGTAGGAAGTTAAAATCATCACAGGAGCTGCATTTGGATATGGCGGATTTGCCTCGTCAGGATATGAACTGTGCTTTGACGATGTTTAAGGTTGGCTTATTTTTTCATGCCTAAATATGTTCACTCACATATGCATTAGTGTTATTTTTACTTACCAGAATACAAAGGGAGGAAGAAGTCATGGCACCCTTTCTTCCATCCGTTTACTTGTTGATGACGTATTTCTACCTGGTAATATATTAAATGTGATTGATCAAGTAATGACCTTTGTTCATGTGTTTACCCCAGTCGTTGCATATCTACTGCTTGAGTTTACTCTGCATCTTGCACGTGATTAAACTGTCCATTATAAATAGTTCAACTATCACTCACCAATAGTAACTTAGCAAAGATCTCATAATTTGTGTCTTGTGTTTGTCATGCATCACCTTGGTTCTAGCAGCTTTTCAACTTCCTTATTGTATTGATGACATCATATTTTGTGTTTGGCGCATCTCCTCCTTGCTTCTGTTCTCATTTGCCGTATTTTTGTCTTTCTGCTTGAAACTAATGAAATTTGCACGGGCATTTTGCTAGTGTTGCTGCACTTTTGTTCCTGACCAAAGATTGTGAAAATGATTGAATTGATATATTCCTGGTGCTAGTAGATATTATATTTCATGACTGACATAGTTATTACTGAGTATCATTTAACACTTTTCTGTTATCTGGATAGGATTATATAGATGAAGAAGTATATGAACCTGAAGCAAAGAGCTCAATAAGAAACATGGAATCTGTTGATAGTAGGCTTACTGGTGATTTGGTCAGTTCGTTTGGTTCAGCTGAAAGTACTGAAATATTCATGGAGAAGAATGCGGAAGCAGATGGGCTTCAAAAAATTGATGAATATTTACTTAAAGAGTTGGATGCTGTTGGTGACTTCAATGTCCAAAGTGATAGTCATGCCACTGCAACTGACATTGGAATGCAATCTTCACAAGGTGCGAACAAAGAAAATAAGATCATCGGTGAATCAGTCAAAATGAAGACTTCAACCTCAACATCTACTGAAGAAAACTCTATTTCTATGCTGCCTGAAAGAGATAATGATGCATCATCTTCTCTTGACCTGAACTCCCAAAAATCCAAAGGGCAGGATGCAGTTGTGACTCCTGCATTTGATTCCACTGAGCGGGAAAGAAGCTCAATTAAATCCTCAGATATAAATTATCATGGCAATGATCTAGTAGTCCTAAATGCAAGCTCAGTTGAGGACATAGATACAGTTTTTACACGTATCAAAGATGAGGTCCAGAAATCTAAATCTATTCTGCATGAACCTCTGGACGAGAACTCTGCTGTATTAGTGGCAACTGGCGACCTTGAAGTGAGTTGCATTACTGATACTAAAATTGTTGATGAAATTAGCTCGTCTTCTGAGGATGATATAGAAGAGGGTGGTGGTGCACCGTCTTCTGTGTTTAAACCTAAAAAAACTGAAGTGGTGTCAATGAGTTCTTCAGAACCAAACAATTGCCACAATGACATGGATGTTGTAGAAGCAAGGTCCTTTCAGGACATTGACTTGGCTTTTGCAAAAATGAGAGCCGAGGTGATTGCTAAATCTGCTGAAGAGAAATCCATGCATGTGGCCACTAAACCAGAGTTGCCGGTTGTTTCTGTTGTACCTGTTGCAGATTTGAGTTTTTCTCCTCAAACCATTGAACAAGATACTGCTACTTCCGCAATCATGAATTCTCATGTGAGTGAATCTGATGGAAGTTCTACTCAGCAGGATGAGAAGCATAAAGAGCTTCATTCGCGTGTTCAAGGTACTGAAGGGCCGGAGACTGGTAAACAGAATTCTGATAATATGGAAATGGCTTCTCATTCAGAAGGGACAAAAGATGACAAGTTACAGCAAAGGAAATCTGAAGTGGATGTGGAAACCATTGTACTTACGGTAAATGTTGTTCAACAAGTGAGGCCTGATGAGATTGAAAACATGTCTAATGATTTGCATTCAACAAAAAGCGGCAAAACGGAGTCAAGTTCAAGTTCGTCGGATTCCAGCTCAAGCTCTAGCGATTCTGAGTGAAGGATTCACTTATGGTTGCTCATGGGTTCATTTCTTCTCATGCTGGCTTTTTTTTTCAGATTTTATTTATTCTTTTGAGGCTTTGTTTGGGTTTCCTGGGTTTCGGAGATGTTTTACTGTTAATATGCTGGAAGAGTGACCTGGTGATTGACTTGTGTCAACTTTTATGCTTTTGTATCCTTTGGAGTATGTTGGTACGCTAAATGTGTGATATTCCTGATTGCACATTTTATATGGGCCCGTATAAAAGTTATGATTGTGAGTTTGGTTTATGTGGTTGGAATCTTTGGATCATAGCATCATTTTTCCGACAAGAAGCGTCTTCTGACTATGAGTTTCACCATTTCATGAAGGATTTGGCAGTTCCAGAATCCGGTGTTTAATTTTTGTTGTTGTTTCATTTTGTAAAACTAGAGCTTCATTTCTTAAGCTAGTTTAGTTTGGGGCATTTAATTGGTGAAGTCGCTCACCCGTTCAATGCTGATTTGTTAAGTTTAAAGTAGTAACATATAAGTGATGCATGTTTGTTAAATGCAGAAAAAAATCAATGAGAAGACTTGTACGTCGGTTAAATTGATACCAAAAGAACACAACTTAGAGCCTGGAAGTGGGGAGAAGACGTCTAATATATGACCTGCTCCGAGGGAAGGAGCACACGGTTTGTGGGGGTCTAATCCCACCTCATCTTATATCTACGTATAATAATCATTCTTACACTGACTAAATTTGGATTAGCCGTGCCGTAGATACCGAAGGACCGAAGACCCAAATTACGCCAACCTTTACGCGAAGACCAATAGCTAAAACCATGAGCACCCTACTCGGAATGTCCGCATCCCCAAATGTACGCCAACAACTTATACTCGGACACGACCAACCTCGTCTTATTCCCGCTTTCATTCATTTGGCCGCTGAGGGCAATCCCGTCACGAAATCTTCAAAACAAGGACCCACAATACTCATTATTATTTTTAAACCGAACTTGAAAATTAACAAAACTAAAATATCGAATGAACACAGCCCAGTTGCTTCAGCGGCCTAGTCCACTTTGCTACAGAAAGAGCAATAGGTAGGAGATGCATTGCCAAGTTAATTTGCGGAAATTGCTTCTTTTACTTTCAGCCGTCACTTGAAAAATTCACATTATTTCTATAGTCATTAAATCACATAAGTTTTTAAATTTTCCTTCCCTAGTAGTTTTACGAATAAACTTCTGAACTTTATTTATATAGTCACTCATGTATTAGGAGGGGTTTTCTTTCATAAGTAAAATTATCCTTAATATACCTAAAAAATTTCATTCGAATACACGTATTAACCTAAATATTAAAAACTCTACCCTAACATTCGTAGAAAACTTATTCAAAATGTAAAAATTCCACCCCAATATATATGAAAAACTTCAACCACGTAAATAATACTATCAATTATAAATTATACACAAAATTTTAAGAGAGATAAAAAATTAACTAATATTAATTTTATTAAATAATCTAAAATCATATTCTTTCCTTATAATATGAATAATTTTTTTTTCTTCTCTTACACCTACCACCACCCATGGTAATCTTATTTAGATTTAAATTTGCTAATATCTCCCTTACAAAGAAAATACTTTATAAAAACATACTCTAAATATATATTTATAAATTAAAAATATGAATATTTTTTAAAAATAAAGAGTCAACTTCAAATATTAATTAAGATTAAAATCATCATCCATGATTCTCTATTTTACAATTCTCCTTAATTTCTTAATGTCTCTTTGAACATCTTTATATTTTCAGGAAGGTTTCCCCGGAAGAAGGAATATCTCCAACAGGACCAACCGCCGTATACCTTGCTGTTGACTCCGCCGTGGCTCCTACCGACGTTGTTGCTACGCCTACGCCCTCTCCTTCCTCCTCCTCCTCGCCGTCGCCCTCCTCTCCGCTGCATTCTACTTCATCGCCCGTCCCTGCACCCTCCGCTACCCCGTCGTCTCCATCTCCTCCCGTGGCATCAACCTCACGTCCGTCCGTCCCATCTCGCCGGAGCTCCTCGTCGGTGTCCACTCCGACAACCCAACAAGGCCGTAGGCGTCTACTACTGGCGGCCGAGGAGCACGGTCACGACGTCATACGCCGGCGTTGAGTTCGTCAATGGCTTCTACCAAGGGACAGAGAATGTGACGGCGTTGAAGATCGAACTGAAGGGACCGGGGCTGCTACTCGCCGACGACGTCCGTTCGAGGATGACAGCTGGGTTACGGAAAGGGAATATTCCGTTAGATCTAGATGTCACGGCGCCGGTCCAGGTCAGGGTGTGGCGGGTAAGGAGGTGGACCTGTCAAGTTCGAGTCAAGTGTGAGGTGGCTCTGAGCAAGCTGGCGGGGGACACCAATCTAAATACAGGGCTAGGCTGGATCCGTTCCCTTAATTATAAATAGATAAATAGAAGGCTGTACCAAATTAAAACTATCACATTCTTTCAACATTTTTAACCATATATACATGTTAGTACGGTAGGCAGTGGGAAATGGGATGGTTTATTTTTTGTATACAAAAGTGAGAAATGATACATCAAGATAGGGATACTACCTACATTAGGTGAGCATATATTATGTTAATTTTTCTTGTGGCAGTTTGAGTTTGGACCATGAAAATATAGGCGAGCTGGTGAGTGTCTGACGATGCCACCTACCCTCAACACGAGCTTTAATCTTCTATATATGCGTGTAGGGGATGAAAAGCGAGCAACCACATTCACCCAAAATTTTCACCTTCAAAACTGTTCATCCAAGTAACTGTACGTAAAATTTTTGAAGTTGCACAAAATTATTGGCTCTTTCGAGCGAATGTCTTGCAGAAGAAGCCAGGTAAATTTGCTCTTTGCCATGCAAATGACCTATCCATCCTGCCCGTTAATCGTAAGCAGTCTTTTCTGGTAAGAGGAAGGAAAGTAATCTATTCATGTATTTAACAAGCCGTGATTCACCGAACTCCCGTGATTCCAAATACATTATAATTACCTCAAAAGAAAAGAAAATCATAACCACATTCATATGAGTCTTTAATTTCCTTTGTGTTTTGGTCAAAATCTACTATGTATGTGTGGTTACTATTGTTGGGATTTAATTTTTGAATCTCAATTATCAACCAATAATGACATATAATAATAATAATCACAAACTATAAAATAAAAAATGGGCACACATTTCAACATGAAAAAGCACCAAATTGAAGGGAAAAACCATAACTGCCAGACCAACCTTTGCTTGATACTGCGAAGTTCTGAAAGAGAACAAATTCCTCCTCTACTTTAATATCTATTTTCACTAATACAATTAGTATAAATTACAAAGTAAATAGAATAAGGATAGAATTTACTGATTCAGGTCGGACGTGGCGGCAATATTTGTCATTCTTCGAACCCTAACTTCCTCGTCTTTTCTGGCCACTCGAAGGTGTTTGTCAAATTCTGTGTTTTCAGATGAGTCACACAACCCGTGCAAAACGGGTAAAATGAGTTCCACCCGTGCGCCATGGCACGTGAATAGCGCGCCAGCGAGGCGTGCAGGAGACACTCCCGAGCGAGCCCAGATGTCGCGCTTCCCGTTGGTTTCCGTTTGGGCTTGCATGGGGGAGGGAAACATCCAACAATAATTTATTGTTAAAAAAAAAATTTATTGTTAATTCTAAGCTCTAGAAAGCGGGGATTTACCAGCACCACCAAGTGGAATTTATGGTCTCTTCACGGGAGAGGAGGGCAGGGCACGGTGGCAACGCACGGGGACCATATGTAGGCGAGGCAAAACACCAAAAACACAAATGAATGGGCAGTGGGCACCATTGCTATCGGTGTTCGCTGATTGTCGATTGAGACGCGGAGTTGCAAACGAGAGAATCGCACGAGCGATTCCTCTTAAAAGTCAGTTCAGTGCTAATTATCTTAGGCAGAGAAGATTATACCCATTTACGGCGATGCAGAGGCGACCATGAAGAGAAGGCACGCAGCCGGTGCTCTTCAAATTCTGTATCGATCAATGGAGACACGAATGAGACGGGGACAAAATAATTGACAATGAGCAATGGACCACTTGCGGGTAGGCGTGGCCGGAGGGTGGCCCCGGATTTGCAATAATAAAAAAAAAGGCAAGGAATTTAAGGAGGAGGAAGATGGGATGTCAATAACGGGGTGACCACCTTGGCCGTCCCCTTTGTCTGCCTCCTCCTCATCTCTACCAACCAAACTTAACATCCACACAAACAAGCATTACAAGGCAAAACCCTGCTGCTTAAGTAGTTACGTAATACATGCATATTTGATTTAACCACTTGTGCAATATTATTATTATTTTATATAGACAAGAGAGTTGTATGTCTAACGTGGACGGAACGGTGCCGTCGCCGCACCTTTCCTTCCCCACATTCAATATTCAATATTTTAATTCATTCTCAAATACCATTTCACCTCTCTTCATTTTCCATCGTTTCTCGCTGTTTTTTTTTTTCAAAGAAAAACTATAGACGTTTTTAAAGGCTGCTTAATTAAAGCATCTATCTGATTTGGAATTTGAGCTATAAAATTTTGTTTTAGTTGAATAGTCTTAAATTTTGTCTCCGTTTGTTTGATTTCAAATCAAATTATGCAATAATTATTGTATCCAATCGGTTGAATTTAAGTAGACCTGGTATAGTTTTTCTTAAATATATATAACGTGTTAAAATAGAGATATCTCAGTCCTCAAAACTTTTTTATTTTAATAGTTTTTAATCTAATATTAGAATTTAAAGTTCAAATTTTCGTCCAAAAAACATATTGATCATTAACGAAAATTAAAAAAGAGTGGAGGTAGGGTTTGTGCTCAATATGTATTAATTATAATAATGAAAAAAACATAGGTGGCGTACATAAATAAATAAAACTCCAAATAAAAAAGAATAAATAAATGAAAATCTAATAATAATAAAAAAAAAGTAGGTTAATAAAGAAAGTGAGGAAGAAAGAAACGAAGGGAGGGGGCATGGTTGCCTTCCCCAATTCATCATCGTCATCGCCCGTCTCCCTTCTTTATCGGATGCCTTCTACTCCCCCCCCTCTTGTTTTCTCCCACCAACAAGTTTAACTCGTACAAAAACAAGGCCTTACTAGATTTTTTTTTATTTAAAAATTTTAATTTTTTTTTTGATGTAGTTCATTTTCTTTGGGTCGGAGTTGGGGAGCTTCTTCCCCGGGAAGAAGACAAAATTGAGGTGGGGTTGTATTGTATAAGGGGTGGTTGGACCCAGATCTCGCCTTCGTCCAGAAATTGCGAGGTTGTTTTGGTCGGATCTCAGGGAGCCTCCCTCTCTCGTCGTCTCCTTTTGCATTTTTTTATGCTTTTTTTTGTTGTTAAATGTATTAGAGGAAGAGGAGGAGGAAACAAGGATCTCATTCCGCGAGAGCGAGCGAGTGAGGAGATAGAGGTAATTCTTTCTCTCTCTCTTTTTTTTTCTTCTTTTTTTTCTCTATTTTCTTTCTCTTCCTTCCATTCAAGAGTCTAGTTTAGGCAAAGTTTTTTTTTCATATATTTTGATTTTCCACCGTCTTTCATTTTTGGTCTGTTTTCCCTTCTTTCGCCTCTGATTTTGTTAATTTTAAGCACCTCAATAAATGATTTCAGGTTCCGCTTTTGTGAGTGATAATGCTATGCTTACGCTTCCAGAATGCGAATGCTTACTTTTATTTATTTCTTTATTTATTTATTTTGCGAGTATTTGCTTGGAATTTAGTATGCCTAAAAAAAAAGAAAAAAAAGTTCTAATTGAAGTTCGTCCTGGTGAAATCTACGAGCTTTTTTTGTTGTCGTGTGCTGCTGGATCGCACAATCTATGTTTACTGATAGCCCCATTGATATTTCAAGCTTCTGATTTGCATTGCTTTTGTGTCCTCAAATTGTTATAAATTGCTTGGTCCGCGATTTCGTGAGGGTGTTGGTTCTTTTATTATTATTATTATTATTATTATACTACTATTATTATTATTATTATTATTATTATTAGTTCTGTATCCATCTCTCTCCATGAATTGTGAATTATGGATTATGGATTATGGATTATGGATTATGAATATGAATTATGAATTATGAATTATCATGAATTATGAATTATCATGAATTATGAATTAGGACATGAGAAGGACCACCATCTTCTCTTTGATATTAATAATAAAGGATTTATAAGCTTTAGTTAGTGATTTGACTTGTTTTTTTCTTTTTCTGTAAAATTCTAGGTAACTGGTGGGTGGTTTATTTTGAAGAATCTCAGTTGGTGGAGTAGGGTTTTTGAGGAGATTGTTACTTCAATAACTTAAATCAATTACAACTCAAGTAAGTGCAGTAGTGGGAACATGCAGGGTAAGATGAGAGTTCATGCTGACCCATCCCCTATCCCTGGCCAGTTTGATCAGTTTGATTGGCTTCCCGACTCCATTGTCCTTCTCATTTTCAATAAGCTTGCAGATGTTCGCTCCCTTGGCCAATGTTCTGTGGTCTCTAAGCGCTTCAATGCCCTGGTGCCTCTTGTCCATGACGTGTTTGTCAAGATCGACCGTGTCATGTCCCCTGATGGCGACACCGACGAGAGTCTGGATACCTCTTCTCAGAAACCTCGGAACCTATTCTCACACCTGCTCAAGCTCATGTTTTTCACTATCCTCAAACCTTTCAACAATGTCCGGACCAGCAGCAATGTGAACAAGCCTCTCCTGCCCCAACTCTCCCACCACTCTCCCGAGCAGGTTCTTAAGAGGTTCCATCACATTCACAACCTTCAAATTGAGCTGCCATCGGGGGATGTTGGCATGGAAGATGGTGTTCTGCTCAAATGGAAGGCTGAGTTTGGGAGTACCCTTCAAAATTGTGTCATTGTAGGTGGGACTCAGATAGACAGAAAGCCCTGTGCGGAGCAGGAACAGGTAGAAGACAGCGGCAGCATTCCTGAATCATTCTACACCAACGGGGGTCTGAAATTAAGAGTTGTCTGGACTATAAGCTCTTTAATTGCTGCTTCAACCCGGCATTATCTGCTGAGGCCGATTATCAAGGATCATCCGACATTGAAGACCTTGGTACTAACTGATGCTGATGGCCAGGGGACTCTGTGTATGGGAGCGGAACAGCTCAAAGATTTTAGGGAGAAGCCATTGGCTGCTTCTGCATCATCAAGTAGGACACAAGTGCCTGCCTCAAACATGAAACTGAGGTATGCACCCTATTTGGAGCTTCCAGAAGGTATCGGGATGCAAGGGGCAACTCTTGTTGCTATCAAGCCTTCTGGTGAGGGCTGTATAACCTCCACTAGGAAGGAAACGGAGGCATTCGTTCTGAGTGCATTTGATGGTCCTTACAAGTCAGCGGTTAAAGCTTTGGCTAAGAGGAGAACCTATCTTCTGGAAATGAACGGATTCTAGATGATCATGGTTACTTGAACTTCACTGTACGAAAATGTTTTGTGCACGGGTTCCTAGATGAATAGAGTGTAGATTGGTTCTTTGCAAAGAACTGAAAGATCAGTTTCTGATAGTAAGAGTTGCGTGAGGTTGTTGAGAACTTGTTTTTTTTTTTTTTTTTGCATCTGTACAGGCCTTTTATGCTGTAAAGGTTTTCAGCTATATCGCAACTACCCAGTATTCAGTTTGAGCTTGTTTGTCTCCAGGTCTGTAGTGAAATTTTAGTTTATGCATTATGTTGTGCATATATGTTCATATAGAAGTCAGTTTCACCCCATATTTGGTGTGAAGTACTGGTTTTTCTTCAGGCATTGATGACAGTACTCAACAAAAAGGCATTTTCTGTTTTTAGCAAACGGTTGAAGATGCTGCTGTGAATTGGACGATGCGTGCCATTTTGACTCGTTTGTTTACAAAAGACGAGTCTTTTGTTGGTTCCAGGTAGGGCGTCTAGTGGTCAGATTGTTACGCGACTGAAACAAACAGCTGCCCAAGCTTCATTTGCCTTGGTACAGTGGAAGACGTGAACAGTCAAAAGCGACCATTTTAAAATTGTAAAACTCAGTGACTTTTTGCTATGCTGGGATGTCAAGCAGAGACGCCGGTGAGAAAGGAAGTCAGGAACTTCGAGCCAATCTCTCAATAGCAAGTGCATAACGTTTGAAAGTAAATGGTGGCGTCTGCTTTAGGCTCTTTAACTACTTATTACCTTGAAGATGATCAGATGGAAAAATAAGAATGTCAGGACTCGCTGTAGCTTGTTCGAAGGAAGGGCACCAATGCTTGATATTCGAATTTGAAATCGTCGACTCAAGCTGGTAAGCATTTTGGACTTGTGGAGAAATGAATCCGCTGTGTAACGTCAAACCTGGGCTGGGCTGAAGAATCGAGTTTTCAGCCAACATGTCTGTGTTTCTCATCAATTTTGAACTTATCTGTTGTGTTAGGACGTGGGGCTTAATTGTTTTAGAATATTGTTGTCTAATCTTTCACAGTGCAAAACTAGTTGTACTAATAATGAGCTAAACTGCCAGAAGCGTATGATGAGAATTCCTGGAGTCAGGAGGCGGTTTTCTATGTTCCGCTCAATCTCTACATTTCCCAAATCGCAACTGTCGCGCACCCTATCTCCTTATCCCACCCGTTGCTAACCGCGCAAGTTGGAGAACAGAGTTGCATTGTGTCTGTGAGAGATGAGTATTAAGGATAAGGATAAGGGATAAGCCTATTATAAATTAATGTTGTTATAACTATTTGTCATAGTCTTGATTAATTGTAAAATCAATGACGTTGTAATTGTCTATCAAGAGACATGTATAAATACTTGATTATAATAGAATGAAAGTGAGCTTTTGAACATATTTTCTTATCATGGTATTATTCGCCAACTAACTCTGCCTCTTACAAGTTTGATCCATTATTTTCGTATTTTTAGATCGTCTCTTTCGCCTTCATATTTTTTTTCATCCATCTTTCAATTTGCTCTGTTTCTTTAAATTTCTTTTTCATTTTGTTTAATTTTGTTTTCTCTATACTGGTTTCTGATTCATAGAACCATCAATTTATTGAAATTTTGAGTTTCTACAAGCAACAATGACGGAAAGTGATAATCCAAAGACCTCAAATGGCAATCCCTGCTTTTCTGATAGAGGTGTCATTCTCAATAATAGCACAAATTTGAGTAATAGAGGAGCAGATCCAAGCGATCATGTGAATGGATTACCTCAACCGCGACTTGATCGAAATCCACCAACATTGCTGAACGGGAAAGCGCCAATTACGGAAGTGGGAATTGATTCTGCTACCCTCGATGCTCTTCGCAGTTTTGTCATCGATGCGCCTACACATGGTAAGTTTAACATGGACATGAATGGTTCTAGTTCATCTCAAGTATATCCTTATTTTCTGGAATTTGGATTACCTACAAAAGAATCAATGCAAGATTTAATGACGGCTCAATATTATCTGAAATTGAAGTATCCATACCCTTCTAATTTGAGTGTTTTTAATTTTGTAATTGTTTTACTCACTCCAAAGAACTATTTGATATGGGAAAATCAAGTTCTAAATATGGCTGAGACAACTGGTCTCTTTGGTTTTCTTGATGGATCATTAATAATGCCATTGGAGTTCATTTCAAAAGTATTACTTGATGGTAATGAGCATCTTGTTCACAATGTGGAATATTTAGCCTAGAAAAGGTCTTATTGACTATTAAAGGCTTGGATTATTAGTATGGTTTCAGAAGAATTACTACCGTATACCATAGGTCAAGAAACAGCTGCTCAGGTTTGGAACACTTTGAAATCATTCATTGCTAAGTCATCGGTTGATAGGGAATTTGCATTGTTAGAACAAATTCAATTGCTAAGACGTGAAAGTTGTGAAAATCTTGATGATTATCTTCTCCAATTCAAAATGCTATGTGATGAGTTAGCAGCCTTGGGAAAGTCTTTTCCTGAAGATAGGCAAATATTTTGGATGCTCTAAGGATTAGGCACAGACTATTAGATGTTTACAACAATGATGCTTAGACCTCCAATGCCTAAGTACTCAAGAGTAAATATCATTGCTCACAAGCTTTGAAACAAGGGTTCTAAATCAGACAACACTTTCAAATAGGTTGCATCAAGCTGCCTATTTAGCTCAGAGGACTAACAAAAGTTCTAGTCATTTGAAGAAAGTTGGTTTTACATTTCAGAATAGAGGTTTTCTACCTTCAATTACACCAAATAAGTCATTCCATGATAAGGTGAATTCTGGAAGTATTCAATTGGCAACACAAGAAATGGTTACATGTGATGAGATGTCAGACACAAAGGTTTCAGCAAGAAACAAAATTATCTGCCAGATTTGCTTACGGATTGGTCATCCTGCTTATAAGTGTTGGTTTAGGTTCAATAAAAGCTACATCACACCAACTGAGCAGTTTGCTTCTTCAGTTCAGTATCCAAAACAAGGTCCTTCAAAGCAATAAGTTGAACAACCAAAACCAATTTCTTCACAGCAGCTACCAAAGGCAATGTTTGCACTACATATTTCTGATGTTGATCAACAATTGGCTCCCAAATTTTTGGGCATCATCACATATGATAGGTACTATATCATTGCTTACCTCTCCACAACCATATATTGGTAAAGACATAGTCATGATTGGAAATGGTGAGTTGCTTTCAATTACACATATTGGTGATGCAGAAATTGTTACAGATCATGGACACATTTTATTGCACAATGTTTTGTATGTTCCAAAACTTAAAAAGAATTTGTTATCCATCAGTCAACTTACAGTAGGAAATGATTGTGATATTAAGTTTGATGTTAATGGATTTACTATTATTAACAGACTTGATGGACAAATGATAGCTCAAGGGGGCCGAGCTGGGAGCTTGTATCAGTTAGCTCCAACTTCACACATGGCCCTATTCTTAAATAGGCAAAATAAAGCATCACCGAATACTTGGCACAACAGATTAGGACACTACAATATGGATGTTGTTCATAGTCTTGTAAGACAAGGCAAAATACCCGTCACAAGTGTTAAGTTTACTCTTTCAAGCATTTGTAGTAGTTATCAATTTGCAAAGTCAAAACAATTATCTTTTGCAAACTCTAGACAAAGATCAACTGTTCCATTTGAGAAAATTGTTTGTGACTTGTGGGGCCATGCTCCTATTTCTTCTGGAAAATATAGATTTTATGCTTCTTTTGTGGATGATTGCACACATTTTATGTGATTTTATCCAAAGACGAGGAAATCTGAATTTTTTGATTAGTACTTTGCATTTGAAGCAATGATAGCCAGACAATTTCAGGGACAAATTAAAACTTTTCAATCAGATGCTGGTGGAGAATTTGTATCTAGCAAATTGACTTTGCATTTGAAGCAATGATAGCCAGACAATTTCAGGGACAAATTAAAACTTTTCAATCAGATGCTGGTGGAGAATTTGTATCTAGCAAATTGACTTTGCATTTGAAGCAATGATAGCCAGACAATTTCAGGGACAAATTAAAACTTTTCAATCAGATGCTGGTGGAGAATTTGTATCTAGCAAATTGACTTTGCATTTGAAGCAATGATAGCCAGACAATTTCAGGGACAAATTAAAACTTTTCAATCAGATGCTGGTGGAGAATTTGTATCTAGCAAATTGACTTTGCATTTGAAGCAATGATAGCCAGACAATTTCAGGGACAAATTAAAACTTTTCAATCAGATGCTGGTGGAGAATTTGTATCTAGCAAATTGACTTTGCATTTGAAGCAATGATAGCCAGACAATTTCAGGGACAAATTAAAACTTTTCAATCAGATGCTGGTGGAGAATTTGTATCTAGCAAATTGACTTTGCATTTGAAGCAATGATAGCCAGACAATTTCAGGGACAAATTAAAACTTTTCAATCAGATGCTGGTGGAGAATTTGTATCTAGCAAATTGAATTATCATTTCCAGAAACAAGGAATCATACATTTCATCTCCTGCCCTCATACACCACAACAAAATGGGTTGGTCGAAGGTGTCATCGCAGTATTGTTGAAACAGGTCTTGCTCTTTTATTTTACAACAATTTGCCAACTTCATATTAAGTAGACAACTTCCAGTGTTTATATTGAATAGGTTACCTTCTAGCTCTAACTTAGGTCATAAATCATCTTATGAGCTTTTATTCAAAACTCAACTTGATTACTTGTTTCTTAGAACTTTTGGCT
>JAVDBV010010865.1:0-15726 GCA_032619315.1 Piper longum
TGTATCATCACATTACGTTCTTCTTCATGGATCCTCTACTCCTCGTGCTGACCAATCTCATAATTTTTAACTGCTAGCTCTGTTGCCTTCCACACTTGATTATTGGGTTTTTGGGCCCAAAACTAACCTCTGGCCCAAAAAAAAAAAAATTAATTGGTGGCCTTTCTTATTCTAAAAATCAATTTAAGGAATAAAATTTTTCCATTAGCTTATATACAAGACACTAATATCTTCTATGACCGATGTGGGATAAGCACAATAACTGCGCATTCGAAACGATCATCGTTTAACAATCTCACTTTTTATCAGTGACACCCACCTACCAAACTCACCATGAAATAATCATCGTATGATAATCTTCTTTTAAATTATCAGGTGGAATCCACATGAAGAAAACATCTATAATCGGCATAGGCAAACACATCTTCTTGGCAAACTCTCTTTAAATTATAAGGTGGAACCCACGAAGGAAACACCTACAATTAGAGGAGAGGGATTAATTATTTTTCGTTTGTTTAATTGAGTAAATAAAAGTTGGTAAAGGGTTCCCGTAATATTATTGTTTAGCGTCGATATTTGGTACTTGTTCAAGTTCTGTGGATTCCAGGACTTGAAGTACCTGGGTACTGATTTTTGGATGGAAATTTTTGGGTGGTGCTTACATGCTGGTGCATGTGCCCGTGTTGGATATTAACATGGTGTTTGGTATTAATGCTACCGGCGGCAGATACCGCTATTTGGAGTAGTACATCTCCGAAGATCATAATCCCACTTTGCCACAATCAGCATAGGCAATCATAATCCCACTTTGCCACAATCGGCATTCGATCTGGTGCAGTGCTGTTTTTTTAATCTAAGATGATAACTGAAGCATAACAGATGAAAAGAATCTCGTGTTGCCGTAGTTTTTCTTCTTTTCTTTCCAAATTAGTTTGATGCAGTTTGGATCATGCAATTCGGAGGCATTGACTTGTGGTGTTCGTCGGCTTTGACTTTGTCCGACCTAAGCTGGGATCGTGTTGAGTGATCCGCACGTACGAGGTTGATGGGCCTCAAAAGTTAGTGAAGCCCCATAGATGGGGACACAGGACTTGGCCCAGGCCCATTAAGTGATTATTCTCTTCTTCCACTCTTCTTCCGGATTTTCCCGCCGCTTTCGTCTCTCCATCCCGCCAACGGAAAAAGGTCGTCGTCATCTTCGTCGCCTTCAAGCTTATGAAAGGTGAAGATCGCGATTGATTTTTTTCCCCTCTTTCTTCTATCAAGTTGAGTATGTTGGTGACACATTTCCATGGTCTTCTTTTTTTAAAAAAAAATGTGTAGGAGCAAAAGTTTAATGTGTAGGTTGAGTAAAAACGGCTTGTTTTGAGGGTGGGGATAATCGTTTGACTGGGTTATTTTTAGGGAATATTGGTGTGTGGTGTTCGTATGGGTGTCTTTAGATGTGAAGGATAGTTAGAGACAACATTGAACCAAGGTGTTTGTGAATTTGCCTAGCAGACCGTTTATGTAGGTTTGTATGAGATTTTCCGAAATTTGGCTGATCGTTCTCTGAATTTGTCTTGTACGCTGTTTGTTTCTTGAGTTATCAAGTGACATTATTATATTTGTCTATGTGTTCACTTAAAGTTGAAAGTGGGGTTGTTGATGTTATTATCCTTTTTTATTCTATTGTGATCGTTTGGGGATGATGGCACCATTGTTCCCTTAACAGTTTCTCAAGTTTCTGTTTATCTCTTGCCGAGAAAGTGGCTGGTCTGCTCCATTTTTGGTATTGATGAAAAACAGCAAAAGGGCGCAACAGATGCCAGAGCCCTTGTTCCCTCGATCTGTGTACCTTTGAGATAATGCTCTACACTTTGAAGGATTATGATGGTTTTCATGGTTTGGATAATTTGTTTACTGTTGTTTTGAATGGGATGTTCAACTTTCATAACCTTTGACAAATTAGCATGTCGTTCACTTAGGATGTGGGTGTGGGGATGAATTTTGCTTGGTTGGCTGGATGATTAATTTCATACGGCTTGAATGATAATGTGAATTTTACCAATTGGATTTTATGTTTGTTAATGAGTGCATCTCTTATGCAGATATGGACACCAACAACCCGGCAGTTTTCGTGAATGGAGAACTGTTGAGCCAATATGTTGGACGAAGGGTCCGTGCATTGTTTCAGATTGTACGTGATGAAGGTGGAGTTCTTATTGGCCAATCCACAGATAATCGTCAAATAACAATAAGAGGGTCATTATCCTTTCCCGTCTCTCATTTTGTGGAGGTGATTGGGATTGCTGATGGGAATCATGCAATACGTGCTGAAATATGCACCGACTTCGGTGAAAAGGCTGGTATGATTTGACTGGTTGCCCATTTCTCAATATTTGTGAATAGGGACACCGCTTATACTTTACATTTTATGGCCTCATTGTCCATTACACATCTTACTGATAATTTTTTTTCTTTTGTTTTTCAGATTCTGTCTCTTATAATTATGTGTGTCAAATGGCAAATGGAGAATTTAAGAGTCTCTTTGTTTAGGTGGATACCGCTGGTCTTGATGGGCGGGTATTATGATTGATGATAAGGGTTGTGATGCACACTTTTATCTTATGGTCTGTTGTGGCAAGCTATAGGTGTCATTTAATATCATCTACTTCATCTTTGTTACGGTTATTGACATTTTTCTCCATTATTATGGAGTAGTAGAAATGCCGAACACGTACTAATTGCTTGGCCAATGTTAAATTCTCTTCGGGCTTTAAACATGAGTTGTTGTCCTGTGCCCGTTTTTATATTTTTCTTTCCAAATCTATCACGTCCCACGTTTGAACATGGTAGTAATGAGGCCCTTTTCAAGATCATTCGGTTAATTGCTGCGCATTTATTCACTATGGAAGCCGCATTTGAAAGAAATGATTTTTACATTAGATTGTGCTTCTATTTCCTAAACCTGAAATTGTTAATTCTAATGATTTAATTAGTTATTTATATTACATATGATAAAAATTTAATTATAATAACTAAGCAAGATGCCATGTTATGCCCAATTTATCAGATAAATTTTAATTTTATAAATAAAATTTCATTGAATAATAAGAGAGAAATAATTTTATGTCCTAGATATAGTCTATGATTGACTTAAAAGAAAGATTTTATTTGAGTGAAATGAATTATAATTATTAATTTTTTATTATATTTTTTAAAGAATTAAACAATTTTTTTTGTGGAAAGTTAGATGTTGCAATTAGCTGATAGTTCAAGTTTCCTAAAAATCATTAGGATTAGCAATCTCATCACTAGAAAACATTATTATGAGATGCCATAATTATACCTCTCAATCTCGCATACGCAAAGACTTTTATTTGTATGTTACACATGGCATGCCTGCATGCACTTAACTTTGTTTATAGTTTAGGGTTTTTATTTTTCAATGCAAGTTACAATGATTTTCCATGTGTGAAATCCCCAACCTTTTTCGCAATATCTTCACCTTTCCACGGCAACATGAGACCGGTAAAATGGTAGGGCAAAAGAAAATAGTCATCTTTGCCCCACTGGAAAAGGGAAGCTTGGATGCTCCCTCAAGGCTGCTAATTGAGCAAGTTAGCTCGTGGGCATTTTACGTTTAGCTTAATTTAACTCGACTTGAAATTTGATATTTAAATACTCGAGTTAGAACTTAATTCCTACGAATTGAGTTTGAGGAAGACAGTATTCGACTTAACCCGACTCAGTTATAACTCAAACTCGACTCAAATAAACTCGTAGCTCGACTCGAACTTGACTCAATAATATAATATAATAATATACACAATATTACTGGCCTACTTAAAATATATTTAAAATCGTAGATAAATATTATTGACTATATATTAAATCAATTAGTATAGCTATTAATCATCTTCTTCCACCATTATCTATATTCTCACAAATAGAGCAATGACATAATAAAGAAAACATTTAAGAAAATCCAAAAATTATTGAAGGTCATCCAAGGCATGAAGTATAGCTAAATTTATACCTTCGAAACCGGCTTTGCCTTCAAACAAGAGTTATCCATTTTAGCAGCAATAGTACAAATTGCATTACCAACTATATACTATAGTTTTAAATGTATAGCAAAATAAAAGAGATAAACTAATGTCAATTTATAAACACAATATTTACTCAATTCTAAATGTGACAAAGGGGATATAATTTTACATTAAAATATACTTCTTCGAATTCTTCCCAACCTCTAATTTCCAATTGTCTCTTTCCTTCATGGCTTCTAAAAGATGCTTCCATGCCTCATCGGCTTATCTAGTTAATAGTTATCTATAAAAAAACATCACATAATTTTATGGAAAAGAAAAAAAAATGTTAATAGAAGACGCATATTTATATTAAATTTTTTTTCCATGATAGCATGATATGACAAATACTTATATGAAAAAAAAAGAAAGCACTAAATCAAACCCAAAAAAATAAATACCCAATAAATATACAAAAAAATAGAAATTAAAACACAAAAAATTGTGTTTTAAAAAAAAAAAAGATCAAGAAATTTTAATATCCTTAATTCAATTTATTTGTATAACAATTTACCCTCCCCAACTCATTATTGTCCTCCTCCACCCGAATCGCAGCTTGACTTCCCTCGAGTTTCCTGAAGTACAACTCTTCCACCGAAGCCTTCGTCTTCGACCACCGTCCCCGACCTCTCGTTGTCCTCCTCCACCCGGACTACGGCCTCACTTCCCCGGCCACCCTTTTCTTCTAGCCGCAGTGGCCACTGCCAATACCGTTGTGCCTGACCAGAGCCTTCCTCTCTGACCCATCGCCATCCTCCTTCACCCGGACCGCGGCCTGACTTTTGTGGTTTTTCCTAAAGTGCAACTCTTCCTCTCCTAGCCGCCCGCTATTTCTAGCCGCCGATGTGGCCGACCGGAATCTTCCTCTCAGACCACTGTCCTTGACCCATTGTTGCCTTCCTTCACCCGGACCGAGGCTTGACTTCTTTGGCATTTCTCGAACTGCAACTCTTCCTCTCTTGGCCACCCTCTTCTTTTAGCTATGGCCGATCGAAGCCTTCCTCTCCGACCACTGTCCCTGATCCATCGTCGTCCTCCTCCCGAATTGCGGTCTGACTTCCTTGGCATTTCCAAAAGTGCAACTTTTCTGTTTCCGGCCGCCCTCTTCTTCTAGCCGTCATCACCGTCGCTGTTGTGGCTGACAAGAGCCTTCCTCTCCTGCCACTGTCCCCGACCCATTGATGCTTGGTTTTCTCATCTCTGGTGCCTTTTTTCTCATCTCCACTGCTTGTGACTGCGTTGCCACAGGCCGGTGCCCTCCCTTTCGGCCTTCCCTCATCGTCGCCGCCATGCAGAGCAGTTGACCCACACCTCTCGCTGAGCTCTTCACAGGTCCTTCTCACACTAAGCCGTTGCTGGATACACGTAATTAAAAATTTAATACATGGTCTGTGATTGATTAACATGGTATGATTAAAAATTGTGTTGTGATTATTATTATGATAGAATAATATATCTGTGTATTTATTAATTATTATGATCATGATGAATATGACGATGACTGTCGATAAATAAGTTATGATAAAATGCAATATAAATGAGGAGTGTCTAATATGTGCTAGTAATTATTTGATTAACCTATTTGTATGTTTTGAATGTAGATTAGTGCTAGCAAGTCACTTCCGACAATTAATTGGTTAATGATTGAAACTAGGTTTTTAAAATTAAGAGCATATTTTTTAGCTCAATATGTTTAGTGTAGTTGCTTGAAAATGAACGTTTAGTATTTTAGATTCCATTTCTTCATTGCAACTTCTTTGATTTTTGTAATTACTAATTTAGTTTGTAATAACCAGTACATCTATTGTTGGGTGCTAATTTAATATTTTTATACTGTTTTTGGTAAAAATTTTGATAAAGATATTTTTCTACTCTTAATTGTAAGAAGTTAGTTTTGTGAGGTATTTGAACATGTCAACTAACAAATGTATTGACAATTGAATATGAAATACATGTGGTCATCATACCTCGTATGACCAATAAGTTTGTTTTGTATCACATATTCAAACAAAAGGTATGTTTAAAATTTTAATATCTACTTTTGTTATTTGTTAGCTTGTTATGATGGTAGTTATTAGAATACACAAATGAACTTTATTTATTATGGATGATACTAGAATATATTTATTCCTTTTATAATTTTTTTATTTAATCTAATATCTCATAATGGATGATATCCATTAATTTTTTTTCTAGGACAAAGGCTAGATAAAAATTATCTAAATATAGATGAAGGCCAGATAAAAGCTGTCTAAATATGGATAAAGGTTATAAAATATAGACTTTTGATAATTTTTTTAATTTTGAGTTTACAATTCTAAGCATTTTATTTTTTTAGAAACGTATACTATTGAATGGTGTCTTAGGTATTTTGTAAAAAAAATTAAAACATGGTTTAAATTTGAAAAAAATTAAATTATTGAGATAGTTTATATAAATATGTTGATGGACTATTTTTTATTAATTTTAATCTCAATGACTATATTTTTCTTCTAAACAAGCTACTTTCAACATTATGATCGAGCTAGTTTCGAACTCCCAAACAAATTAATTTTGAGCTCCCAAACGAGCTACTTTCGACACTTCAAAATTAAATAGTTTTTGTATTCGAGTTCGAGTCGAGCTCAAATAATATAAAAAATATTTGAATTAATTTCGAATATATATGTTTAAAACTTATTCGATCTCAGAGTCAAGTTCAAGCAAGCTCGGCTCACTCAGCAAGTTTGGCAGCCGTACCCTCAAGCACAGAATTGCAACCCTGAGGCTATGTTGCCAAGTACTGCACAATGGTTTAAAATTTTCAAATAAAGATTTTGGTTCATTTGCGATCTAAAGAGTTCCCATCCTTTTTTTATACCTTTTGGTAGGCACAAAAGATATATAAAATTGATGAAAATTTCCAATGATCAACTAACGAAACACAGTATTTATTGTCATTTTTTATAAAAAAACAAAAAAGCATAAATCTGTGTTTGGTACAACTTTAAAAAAGGGGCTAGCATGACCGGCTAAAAATCCCCTTTCTACAGCTCAACCGTTGCTCTGTGGTGATATCACCAGAGACTCGAAAAGTGCTTCGTTGCTGTGGGGAAATGCTAGTTTGCCTCCTGGCCAAAGGTCGTCTGGTTCGCAGTGACAAGCAGACAGATCCCGTCACTTCATGGCAGTTGCATGATGAGCACTCGGCCAAAATAATTAGTGTTGATTTAGAGTTTATCCTTTGAATATGAAATAAATTACACAGGCGTTTAACATTTTGTATGTTGACCCAAGAAAGATGTAAATTAGTAGAAAATTACACATGAATTACGGGTATAATGTCTGCGGACGAAATTTCCATCACAAATAGCTTTCATCCCCACACAACACAAACGCAGTACGGGAACGGGAACTGGGGTGGTGCAAATATCCAAGCTTGTCATCAAATACCCTTTCTAAGTGTATCTCACCGTCTCACGTTCGCAGGTGCACGCCAAATCCAATGCCTTCTGCGCCAATGGAACCAAGGCATGTCGCTTCCTCCATTGCACTACCGAGGAACCTTCTTCCGACTAAGAATCTCCTGCTCTTTAAGACGATGCTGGAATCTTGCTAAGCGGGCTTGAAGACTTACCAAGCCTGCTGCCTTGCGAGAAAGCACAAAACTCAACTGCGTCACATAATTATCAACGAGGCTTCCTGGTTGGTCTACCTCTGCCAACAACTTCATCTCCTAAACAAAGTAAAAGGAGCTTTTAATGCTATTACAGTGGGTTAAAAATTATCAAGCTGCATAAAATAAGAAAGTTCTCAAAAAAAAAAAAAAACAATACGTCATTTATGGTTTATCTAAAAAACAAACACAACGTACTTCGCGAACAATCTCCATTGTCTCTTCAATTTCTTTCCTGTGAGCTGCAATCAGAGCCTCTTCCTCCTTGAAAAGCAACAAAATGTGTAATCAATAAATGACAAGTTCAAAAGTTACCAGAATAAGAGAACTCAGCGATAGAAATGCAACGATGAGCAGACATAGCCACTAGCAGCATACCTCAAGCAAAGCATTAATATCTCCATCATGTGCAGGTGGAGGATCAGGTTCAAATTGTCTCAATGCTAAACTGTTTGAACTACTATCAGAACAATTCTGCTGTTTCACAGCTGCAGAATATGCGTCAGACCCACCATTTCTTTTAGGCAAGTTTATTTGTTTATCAGGTCTTTCATCCTTGATAGCTTTTCGGCGCGGTGGAGACACACGCTGAGCCTTTTCTTCCTTGACTACATCAACTGAGTTTTGTACAGCAGGCATTCGAAGGCTGCTGCTAAAACCACTGCTTTTTAAATCAACTTTCTCACTGTCAGGGATACTGGACGGCAAGCCATTTTCCTCTCGCCCATTACTCATACTAATCTCAGGATAATTTGATGAGCTTCTTTCAAGATCAGCAGCAGCATGTGTATGAGAAGAGCTTTCAAATCTTCTTCCCACATCAATTGCTCTAGCCTCGGTTTGGGCAATAAAATTTTCTGTTTCCGTGGAAACAGGGCACGAGGAAGATGAGGATTCCTTACTTCCAATGCTTGGAATTGGATCTTTTTTAATGTTGCCATTCTTTGAAAGACTCTTAACCCTGTGACAATATGATTTTTAGTAATATGATCCAATAGATTATGAACACATAATTATCACATTAGAAATTAAGGTTCTAATCATACCGATCGGCATATCTTAATGTATTTAATGTATGCTCACAGGAACCAGCATTCGGTGAAATGCAAGAGATCATAACTGTGCGTGAGTTCCCAACAAAGGAATCACGAAGAACCTCTGTCAGCTTGCTTCCACGAAATGGTATGTGTATTTGATCATTATCAAGAGCGCGGATGCATTCCTTTAATGCTAACAGACTCTTGTTGATTTCTGCTCCCTCAATCCTAGCAAAACAAAGATAAATAAGTATACCAGCCTTGTACAGCATGAAAAAAAATAAAATCTAAAGTACCAAAACAGGCACACACCTTGTCTGGCGGTCATTATCTGTCGTATCAGCTCCCCGTTCACTACCAGCCAGATCAATAAAAGAGATCTTCCCCACTACCTTTCCACTCTTTGTTTCATTTCCATCATTGTACCTTCTGGATTCAGCAACCTCACTATGCTTCTTGATTGCAAGCTGTAAGATAGCATGAGATCTAGAAGATTCCTCATTAGCACCGGTGGAACCTGTACTTCTAGATGCATTTCCCTTCTCAATATATTCTTTAATAATTTGCACATCAGACACCTCAAACTCTTGCAATCCAACAATGCAGACTTGCTGCCGGCCATCTTCCCTCATGCATAATTTTCTAAGGACAAAAAAATAGTAGAGGTCGACACTTCTATTCCCAAAAATTAATGCACAATTGGATGAGCGCATCACAACATTAAACAGGCCTTTCACATATTCAAATAACAGCAAAATGCTCAAAATGCAGATCTCAACAACTCCGCTGACTACTAATGCTCTCCATCACGCAAAAAGAATGTAAGGTAGCCCTGAATCACGAGGGCCCAAATAAACATGGCTGGTTTTAAACCACACCGAAATTTTTCTTAGCGTTATTTTCAGATAAAATATAACTGCAAAGCCACTAAAAAAGCTAGTTAACCACTTTCCGAAACTAACCATACAATAATTTTCAAACCGCCCATTCAGTGGAGCCCACAAAACTAGCAATCTTTTAGGGGTTACCAAGTACTAATTTAACAATAAATCTACCATTTAGAAAAAAAAGTGCTAATTACACTGTTAAAAAAATACATTTGTAAAACTAACCTTCTATCACCAAGAAGATCAAAGAGTTTACCGCCATAAATCTCAAAATAGCTAAGCCACAACTTATATCTCTGATTACGATACATTGGTTGACGCAGCAGCCTAACAATGTCTTCCGCAGCTTTCAGAGGTAACGGTTGCATAGTGTAAGTCTTACCACTGCCTGAAACCCATCAGATAAGATTCAGAAACTTCCCAGAGAAAATAAGCCATTAGCCATCATACCAGTTAACCCTAAAAGCAAAAAAAGCCCACAACCTACACACCTGTTTGCCCATAAGCAAAGCAAGTTGCTTTGGCTCGCTGAAAAATTGTTGGAATGATTGGCGCTACAGTGACACGATAAACCTGCATAGGTGAAAATAAGTCCTAAATAAGACAAGGTAGGATGACAGGCATTGAAGTTTGAAAAGTCCTAAAAATTATAAACAAACATAGAAATGGAGAATTCAGTAAAAATACAACCATGAAAATACCTCGTCATTAGTCACATGCTCGTCAAGAACAGCATCAAAACAAAATTCATGTTTTTCTACATAGGCTGTCAGATCAACCTTAAAATAAAACACACAATTAGCAATAATAAATTGCGCAAAAAACAAAATTTAACATTCTCAAAAAATCAAGTAAACATATTAGCTTTCAAACCTTTAGTTTGGGTTCGTGAACAGTTAAGTATGCATTTTCAAGGACTGTTACAATATCGTCTTCCTTCCGGGACAACTCCTTCTTATTTAAGGGTCTTTTGCGTACCTGAAGACACAGTAGAAAAAAAGAAGGCGAGTTTGTAACTTGTTTTTCTCATCTCTAAAAAAGCCAATGATTCACAACTCAATGTGTTGTTTTCTGCAATGTATAATGTTTCTTTTTAGTGCATACATTAGCAACAAATAGTTATACAGTACAGCCACAATTATTGGTATATTATTATTATTTGTCTTCTACTTCTTCCACCTAATACCCAAAGGGTGTGGAGACATGGAGCCTAGTTAAATTATAGTCTATATGATAACAGCCAGATGCCCTTTTTAGCACCAACCCTACTTTGTCCATGCTTGGGACGGGCAATCCAAAAAAGTTTACAACTGTTGGTATACTGTTGATAAAACTAAAAAACAGCATCAAACTTATAATGTACAAATAAAAAATAAATACTATTGATGGGGAAGTGTTAACAGATAAAATTTCTGAAATTACAACAAAAATAAAAAGCAAAAACCAACATACCACAACTTTAATCTTTGCTAAGTTGCTCTCTTTTCCCAAATTCTCTTTTTCATTTAACTTCTCCTTTTCACCTTGCAGTAATCTTTCAGAAGTGTCTGCTCGCAATCTCACCTGCCTGCTAGTAATACTAGTAATAGTATCAAAGTCATTATCAAACCCTCTACTAGTAACTGCAGGCATGAAAGGCGATGGCTCAAAGGGCTCTGATAATACATTCTGCGAAAAGACCATGTCCAATTGTCAACAAAACTTTTACCACGAACGTAAAATCATATTATGTTTTTCGGTTTTTATGGGATGAAATTTAGGTTATGATGTAAATGAAAATAAGGTTGTAAGGAGAATATAAAATTTAATAAGAGGAGTCTGAAAAATCCCTATATTGAAGTAGTGACCACATTCTCACCAGTATATTGGGCGTGAAACTGAAAACTCGAAGACTAAAACCATACCTCTGAAAGTAGTTCAGTGTCATCCATAGCATGAAGATCCAACAGCCCCGCACCAAAATCCCCTCTCAATTCTGGAGAATAAAAACCATCAAGTCCCGACACAGCACCAGAACCATGGCCAGTTGGGGTGTATGGATCAGATTCACCATTCAAGTTCAAGTTTCTCAAAAGTTTAAACATTTTTTGCTTATCCTCAGTGGCTTGCAGTCCATACCCCTACACGAATGAGTCACCAAAGAATACGTTTCAACTGGCAAAATTAAAATGAACATGAAAAGCTTGGATGACACCATCATGCAACATGAAACCTCAATATATCCTCTCGAGCCTAAAGTTTGTTTCTTTTAGGAGGACAAGTAGTCCCTCGACTCAAATCGAACAATACTAAGATATGCGATAAAGAAAAAAATATCAAAATTAACGGTATAAGCAGTAAAAACGGTTGCTTGCAAATCCAAAATTGCGTCCGTGAAGCAAACAGATTTGCACGAGAAGAAATGTGGCAAGAAGAGAAGACCGATCCAGACCTACCTGCATGAGGAGATTAGGAAAAAGTCGCTGATCGACGCCCGGAGCGGCAACGGGAGAGGCAAGATGCTGCAAACCGGCGGACTGGAGCCACCGGGCCATGACTGCGTCACCGGCATCGCTAACCGGTGCAGAACCATGGAACGCCCCGCCGGCCGGATGCGGGTGGTCGTAGAGAGCGGCGGCAGCACTGTTCTGCTGCATCTGGCCGCCCCCCATGGGGCGCTGTACCCGGCGTTGAGGCGCCAATTTTCAAGACAAGACGAACAGGCCCCCCTGAGCACGACCAATCGGCAAAATCAATCAACAACCAGCATTCCCCCAACAACCAAAATCCCCTCAATTTGGGAAGAACCCAACCCACCTCCACCCAAAAAACCCTGCCGAAATCAAACCAAAAACATCAAAAGCAACCCCCCCGAGGAGTCGCGATTCTTGAACCAGGATCAGATCCAACTGCCCACAATGCAGACGACGATCCAGTCCACCATCCGACCCCACCTTCATCCACGGATCCAAGAAACCAAAATTCAACCAAACAAAAAGGCAACATAAATCAAAAAGAAAAAACGGAGAATCGAATAGATCCCAGTTGGAGAGCGTGGAAGGAGGACGAAAGATTGAACCTTGGCGGCTCGGAAGCAATGCCCGGCGAGAGGAGAGGGGAGAGAGAGGGGTGAGGGAGTTCGGTTGTCTCCTACCTCGCACCACCCCCAAGACGCCTCTCATTTATCATTTCTTCCCACTTTTGTTTTGGTGTAAAAAACGTATTTCTTGTTACTTTTTTTTTGCATTTTTTTTGAAAAACAAGTGTTTCTAGTTTTAGAAAAATCCAAGTCGATTAATTTTGATTAAAAGAAAGTCGTTACACCGCCTAACAAGAGGCCTTCGACCCGGAAAACGGTGGAAACGAGTAGGGTCGAATTAAATATTATTTTATTTATATTTAATTTATTTTTAAATTAATTTGTTCAAATCTAATTTAAATTTAAATTGTGTTTAATTATAACATAAGTTGAACTAATTCGAACAGAATAAAATAATTTGATTTGATTATACCCGAACAAGTATCAAGTATCTAATATTTAATTATAACTAATAAATAAATCTAAATATTTATCAATGAGTGATTTATAACTACTATATATCTCAATTATTACTAATTAATTATATACATAACTAGTTACTATAAATATGACTACTATATTATATTCATTAGTGTAGTCTCAATAAATATTATAAATTATATTTGATATATTTTATTTTGAAAAAATAATAATAATAAAGGGTAACCATTTTGTTACTATTAAATAAGTTAAATAATAAATAATTAAACAGTATATTAAATACTAGAAATTTTTTTATAAATAATTAATGATAGTATAAGAATTATTTATTTATATTAAAATTTTGATATAAAAATATTATTCAAACCGAGTCAAGCCAAATATTATATCTAGTTCAAACATATAGTTTTAGGCCAAGTTAAACCAAATAGTTCCTTAATTCAAATTATATTTATATTTAATAAATTATTTATATTAAATTGAGTATCTTTTGGGAACAAAAAATTAATACGAGTTTAACCCGGCAAGCATACTGTAAGTTGGGCTCCGCAGGTCTGGATATGTAGGACCAAGCGAGCTGTGCATTCTGAAATCAAATTTGAACTTGATTGTAGAGTTTATCGTGCTATAATTGATTAATGGCTTATCCGTTGCATTTCAAAACTTTTGTCGTCTTCAACCTCTCGTGAGCTGACGGGGAATGAAGACAGATAAAAAACTTAATAGAGATGAAATACAATCCACGCAAAATACATAAGCAAGAGCACGTAATGCATATATATGTATTAGCGATAACTGATAACCGACCCGCCACTGTTTTCTCATGGACGCTTGTCGTTACCTTTTGTTAAACGCTTCTCGTTTGGCGTGTTTAGTAGGCGATATAAAGTTTGAACGACACATCTGCCAAGGATACATACACGGAATTTATGCAAGCCAGGCTTACCAACAGTTAATTAATTGCCCAGAAAAAAAGTTAATTAATTAGTTAATAAAAACAAGTTATATGTAACGCTTCCAACATATTCATCTCATATTAATTAAGTACAATACAAAGAGAGTTTATGACACAGAACAATTAAAAGCCTCCTTATACGGACCTGGTAAAATGTAAAAGTAAATCGTTTCTCAATAGGCGTTACTAGGGAAAAAAACGTTTTATTTGCCTGCATGTAATAATAGTAAAGGATTCCTCTTGACTACTGAATGCTTTATAAAAGCCAGCTCATATTGAATTGTTTCAATACAAGCAATGATTTGATAAATCAAAAACAAAAACAAAAAAAAAACAAAATCAAAGCATGTTATGTGTAACGCTTTGGGTAACATATATAAATGTTGCTAAAAATCATGATCAGCAGCTTACTCTTGATTTAAGAGATCGTATGTATGAGACTTAAGGGTGACAAGGCAATAATATGACCTCGAGAGCAGCTTATTAATCATTTTTTGAGATTAATATGACAATAAACTAATTAAACGATGGTTCGGTGTTTTCCTCCTTGGTTAAGTAAAACTTTTTCCAACGCCACGTGAAACCAAAAAGTGGGTGGTGCTTTTCTTACAAGTTTGGTCATCTTTTCTTTCATTTTCCAGAAAAGTCTTGATGCCAAGCCAACGCTCCTCGTCAACTTTATTAACACATGGAAAAGCGAACATCGGCACTGAAACAACTTGATTGCTCTTTCATAAAAAACTTCTATTAATCATGAATCTCTTGCCATTGACTGCCGAACACACAACGAACGACTTCTACGATGAAATGAAACAAAGGAAAGGTGTGTTAGCTCATTTAGACTCTCAAAGCTTTCCCACTAAACTATCGCTAGATTTAATGAGTTAAGATTTTCCATGAACCATGAGGTATTTGCTAATTGCGAATGTTTGTCATCTGATGCATCAAATCACAATTAGGTGCGGTGTTGTATTCAACTTGGGAGATGCAAATGTGATCACAACAAGAGCACTTGTTGGTCGGAACTCTTATCAGTATTTCCCTAGGCTAAGTTATCATTAAAATGAAAAGGACCAGTTAGTAATACATAGAGAGAAGCTTCATTATAATTCGACATGAGAGGTGTTGCACAAGAACAGAGGATGAAGATGACTGCAATTCATATGCATGTGAACTGCTGAGTTTGTGATTCCCTGTACTCTTTCACTGGCTTTATTTGTTTTATTTTTTATTCATAATTGTAAAAATTAGAATCATACCTTAAATTAGATTGGAGTGGAGTCATTGAATTGAATTGATTAATTAAAAATCAGACAAGAATCAATCAAAATTAACTAAATTATTAGTTATAGAATATATTATTATGATATTATTGTTTGTATTTTATTTTATAGTATTTTTTGAATTTTTTAAAATTATTTAAAGTTAATTATTATTTGATACAAGTCAGAGTTAAATCAACTTTTAATTACGAAAATGTCACCCATCATTTCTTTCCTTCTGATTCTCTCTCCTCGATTACTAACTCACCACCCCTCATTCACCCCTACCGACGTCGCCTCCCGCTACCATGCCGCTGCTGCCGCCCTATCCAATTTGTCCTAAAACCCCCCTTGTGGC
>JAVDBV010010891.1:0-11495 GCA_032619315.1 Piper longum
CCCTCACCGGTGGCGACTACAGCAGTGCCGGAAGTTGTGGGAGGTACAAATGGAAAGCCGGACGTGAGGTGATCATGGGGGCATTTGTCCGGTGGCCAAAGACGAGATGAAGACTCACCGACGGTGAGCCAAAGTGGCAGCGGCGTTAACATAGTGTAATGGTGGAAGATCTAGATCTGTGAATGGTAGACGTCTAGTTTTTCTTTTCAGTTTAATTCTTTTCTTTTTTTGTTGATTTTAGATTTTAGTTTCCCTGATTATCAAGTTTACTATCAAGTCAACCTATGCATGCATGAAAATTAGGAAGAAGAAGAAAAGAGGAAAATACCCAAGCAAAAAGGAAGCCAGCGTTTGTTAGAAGGAGAAAGTGAGAATGCGCCCCCCTTCTCCTTATATAATGAAATGACGGCTAGGGTATGTTAAGTCACACTTTCGCCCGTATTTCATTTAACCAGTTAAACGGGTAATTGATATGGTTCACTTAACCTGTTAAATGATACTTAACTGGGTAAATAATACCTTACACTTGAGCAGGTACTTAATAATTAACCGGGTGGTGTGTAAATAATTTAAATGAAAATACTAATTTTCCAACTTTCGGTCCTACTGCGTCGACTTTTTTTTCGAGTTTTTACACATTAGGTCCTAAGAAGGAAGTTGCTTTAGCTCCAAAATAGATTGTACTTCATGGAATGGTAGATCTAAGGTTTCCACAACTCTGAATCTCCTAGGCAATATTGGTTGTGAATCTAATATTTTAACCATCTCTTCCACATCCGTATCTTCTTCCCAGAGAAAATTTATGGCCTTATGTAATGAATCACTTAACTGATCCCCTTTTTACATTATTTTATCAAATAGTTCAATCCTAGAACAATCATATGTTGCTTTCGGGTAATACATCTCGATTGATCAAATATATCGAAATAACCCTCTTGGTGTCATGAGAATGGAAGACATTGTGAAATAAACATCAAAATACATCAAATATAAATAAATGCAAGAAAAAAAATCTTCGGTTGAGCTCAAAGTGTGTGTAGCATTTATCTGTCCTTCCGTCGAAGTCGATATAGGATTTGCGAGACCTACATATATTATTAGAAAACTGTTAGTAACGAATGTTATTGGTCCGAAAAATAACTAATACAAGCTCGCAAATGGGTATTCCATTACCCACGAAAACATATGAAACTTCAAGAATGCATCACACCGGCAGTAAGCAAACATACTTAAACAAATGCCGGGTCGCATGCACGGCTCATAATCATAATCATACATACATACAGCGCTTATGCCATCACACCTTCCATATCACCCGCCATTGTACTCAAATGACAAAAGGAACAATTAAGTTAGTGCCACATATTCCAGAAATGTGGTGCATTACGCAGTACCATCATACACCCGCACTACCTCATGGTTTGAAGGAGTACTAGCACGGTCCATACATATCTCCGTACCACTCATTCTCTTATTCGTGAAATCCGTAAAACAGCACGTACTTATATAATAGGCTTAGGGATGAGGCTTGTATAATAGATTTCTGGAGCTAAAGTTCGAAAACTAACAAGGGATCTCATCCTTGTAGTTTTATTAAACTTGCATATAAAACACGGCTAAATGACCCGACATCGGAGGGATCTAATAAAAGTCCGCCGATGTCGTCCTTCGTATAAAATACGATCAAACTCTACACAGAAGGAGTCAAGCAGAGAGGGAGAGTGTCCTACGGACCTGAGGTCCAAGCTCCAAGCATATCTGCACATCTACGGCGAGCTCGGACTCCGAAGCCTACATCGGAACCCACTGCTAAGTAAAATACTAATATCCCTATATGATGCATGCTCGTGGTGTGTGCTCATATTATCAATACATCCTAATAAAGGAAGGAAAGCTAACAAACTTATAATTAAAGACTTGGCACGCAAACTGAGACATAATAATACTAGATAATAAATAATAAATATATAAGAAACTACACTCATGGATAATTAGATAAATAATAAACACATAATCATGAACATAAATAATACACTAATGATAAAATAATAATATAATTATACTATATAAGTACACAGGCAAACACGAGTAAGTATCGTGTATACTCGTGTTAGTAAGCAAATAAATAATCAAATAATTCTTAAGTAATTAATTAATATTTTATAAAAAATAATAAATAAATAGTTAATATTCATTAATCACAAATAATAATAATATTAGTCATACAACACAAGAATACATAATTAATTACAAATAAATAATAACATACACATAACGAATAAATAAATAAATAAATAAATTAATTAACTAATAAAGATATAAATAAATAAAATTTAGTGACCATAATAAGACTGATATTCATAAGTAAATATAATATTAATAATAACAAATAATCATGTAAACATTCAACTTATATGATAAATATATTAATAAAAATAAATAAATAAATAAAATATTAATTAAAGAAAATTCATCATAATATTCAATCATGTTAAAAAATGTAAATATGCATCTAAATTAATGTATTGGTTCTCGAATTACCGAAAACGGTGCAAGAATGGGTGAAAACGGTCCAAAATGAGCTGAACCGAACCGAACCAAGCTGAACCAGACTGAATCAAGCTGAACCTGACCAACCAGAATGGCCTGAAGCAACCCGGGCTGGAAAATGGGTTGCGTTGGCTGGGCGGACCTGGATAGGACAGACGGGCTCGGACATGCCCACGCGGATGTGGTCGCGGTCAACAGACATGGTCGCGGGTATGCGGACATGGTCGCGAACATGCGGACCACGCCCGGGTAAACGGGACGAACAGGGGCGGCGGTGCCCGTCGCCGGAGAACGGCCACGGTGGTGCGGCTACGGCGACCGCCGGTCGGGATCGACAGAGGAGATGACGGGGAACGTCATGGTGGTGGCGATTGGAGGAGGCCGACCACTAGCTGGCCGGAAATCGGCCGAAAAGGCGTGGTGTCGCTAACGGGTACGGCGACATTTCCGGTGGCGATTGGGGCCGTGGTGGTCGTCGTGGGTTGTCTCAAAATGTAGATCTTCGTGAGATGAAGTAGTGGGGGTGGTTGGATTGGCCGGTGGTGGCTCGCCGTCGCCGGAAAATCCCCCGAACGGGTGGCAGCGGTGGGGAAATCCGATTCCAAAAACTCCCTCACCGGCGGCGACTGCGGTGGCACCGGTGGTCATGACAAGTACGACTGGAAAGCCGGTCGCGAGGCGGTCATGAGGGTGTAGGTGCGGTGGCCGGGGGCGAGGTGGAGACTCGCTGGCGACGAGCCGAAGTGGTGGCGGCGTTAACACAATGAAATGGTGGAAGATCATGGAAGATCTAGAAAAATCATATGGTGAAGCCAGGGCTGACGTGGATGGCCCATATCTTACCACGTGGCACGATATAAACTTTCGTCAACTCGTGGTCTAGTGGGACCCACCTGTGGGTACACGCACTATATATATGGCAGCAAGTTTGTATTGAGACCGTCCGATCTCGAAACGAACTCGAGTCTTGAAATTGACTTTATAGGAGGGAATCGAGGTAAGAAGGCTAAATGGGCCTCAACATTGAACTCAATCAAACTGGGCCTACAAGGGCATAAATCGAGTGATCTAAAATTCCTATGATACATGCAAATGATGTACCCACAAAATCCTAAACGGATACTAAATGCCGCAACGACCTAAATCTAGGCCTAAAATCCTGTCTAACATATACAACCAAATCTGTATACCTCAGTATACAGTGATAACTCGTAATCTTATTATCTGCATGTTTCGCATAATCAGCCATTATAACATGCTCATACGGCCATCTGGGCCCATACTTATAATCTAAAACTAGTTTGACTCGATCTTGCTCGTACCAACTCGATATTGACCCAAATAGGGCAAAACTCAAATCGGATAAAACCCTAATCCAAAAATGGGGTTTTACATGAGATGTTCATGCCTAGACCATATACATATATTACGTTTTTGAATTTTGACTTGCATGTGAGATGGATGGAATGCGTGACATCACCAAGGGGGCTGGTCGGTACCTATCTATGGTGATTGGTAACAGTCTTCTGTACATGATATCAACTTACTACCTACTAGCAAATATACATTTTAGCAGTATTTCGGTCAGTACACCTCCGTTGAGTATATTCAGATCATGTGTAACATCCCATGCCCGATGCATCTTTGAACTAAACCGAAATGTTACAACATTTAATTTTGCTATATGTTAACCTGATTAGATGATAAACCATGCCCATGAACCCACTAAGATCTAAATATGCTTGGCGTCTTGGATTGATGCAAACACAACCCACAACCACAACAAGCAAAAAAACAAAGGAAATATAAAAATTATTCAAAATATTATACAATTATTGGGAAAATAAGTTCCCAAAATATGTAAGTCAAAATTAAAGATCTTCAAAAGGAAAAAAAATGAGAAAGCAAAACAAAACAGCATGATAACAACACCCTAGGAGTTGTTATCATGAAGACCCTAGCATCTCCTTGTATCTACTAGTGACAATCTAGGCACACTATCTGCATAAATATTAAAAAGAAATATGTTAGTAACAAGTTATACATCAAGTTTGTGGTACACAAAATAAAATAACAATAATAAAAAACTAGAATATGAACTTAGCAGTTCATATTAAAGTGAAACAAGAAGGTGATAGAATACCACAAAAAGGATCACACTACACCCAAAAAAAACTACATCGGTGTGCAACCCACAGCTGATCAGACAACACCCTTTGTCCTATCATCTCCAATTCTACCATGCACCACTTCTCTGCGCTCTGAAGCTAAGCCAAGTATACTACAGTCATAACATATCCCACAGAATATGGTACCCAATACCCTACACCTTTGTGGGTATGACAAGTTCATAGATAGGGGATGAAATGATGTACAAAGAAGAGAAAGTAGAGTGCTACCTTGATCCCATTAACAATGAAACAATTGGGCTCGTCAATAGGTCGTGCCTTAGGACATACCACTCGAAGTGGGGTTTGCTCGAAACAATCTCCCACATTCAAAACTGCAAATATATCATATAATAATAAGCTTCAGTCAGGAATATAATAATTGGTCTTTGAAAATAAGGCAACTTTTGGTGGATCTTTTGGTTTTCAAAAATAACCCAAGGGATCCCATCCTTGAGAGCTATTAAAGATGACATCTTAATGACTCTAATTAAGGTAGTTGTGATAAAACCACTACTTAACTTGTCCAATGATATAAAACAACACACAAATAAGCGGAAAACAAGAAGTGAGTACTAACAAGCTTGGTCTCAAAGCTCCAAGCAATATACCGGTGAGCTCGAGGCACGCAACCTATAAACACCAACTCAACATCTACAAAGATTTATATGATGCAAGAATGGAGATGTTCAATAAATCTTCCGATTAAACAAGCAAAAGACAAGATTTAATTTAAAATATTAATAAAATGATTGTATCTAATTGCTAAGAAATATAGATTAAAGCAAAGGAAAATAAGATATGGCATGAATGTATGAATAAGAACAAATAACAAGACGATAGTGCAAGACTTACCAAAATAAAAGTTGTAGCCAAATTGTAGGTTTACTAAATCCAGGTTTCAAATCTGGCCAACATTTACAAAATTTCATCAAATGTTAGAGAAAAGAAGAATATTAAATAACATACCCAAAAGAATAATGGCTCACCGAATATTTGACGATAGAAATATGCATTTCAAGTATGGTTGATGTATGGGTGCCTTAACATGCAACTAACTTTGATGACACATTTTGGTGAGCTTCCGCACTGTCGGCGATGTCGGGAAAACTCAACAAATGTGTTTGTTCTATACAAGTTGAAAATTCTCAAGTGAGGAAGATGCACTTTTATAGACATAGTTTGGTATAGGAAAACAAGGTGTAATAAGTGTAGAGTAATGTGTAATAATCAAAGGTAATATAAAAGGTAATGTTTGACCATGGATAATTAGTCATAAATACATACACTCAATATAAGTACTCTACACTAATGTTGCTTAACTTATGACTGTATGGGAAAACATAAGCTTAATGTATTTGGTAACTTCTTGACACTAAATAAATGACTAGATACCCAACAAACCCTACAAACGACTCCTCTACTTTGCAAACAGCCCTATTAACTACTTCTAAAACATACCAACAACATACACCAAACGAAACTACACCAATAGGCATGCACCAACAATATACACCAAACGAAACCACACCAACAGGCATGCACACGAGCCAAAACCTTCCAAACCAAGGCACAAGAACACCAACTATAAAGAACCGAAAAAAAAAGAAAATTGACGTGGTAGGATCGAACATTGGAAAATTAATATTTCTATTTAAATTATTTACCCACTACACGGTTAATTATTAATTAACCGGTCAAGTGTAAGGTATTATTTAACCGATTAAGTATCATTCAACCCATTAAGTGAACTATATTATTTACCCGTTTAACTGGTTAAGTGAACCATCTCATTTAATCGTTTAAACTAGTTAAGTTAACCGTATCAATTACATGTTTACCCGACTAAGGGAAACACGGGCAAAGTGTGTTTTAACATACCCTAGCCATCATTTCATTATATAAGGAGAAGGGGGGGCGTCATTCACATTATTTCCTTTGGATAGACGCCAACTTTCTCCTTTCTCGGGTATTTTTTCTTTCTTCTTCTTCTTCGTAATTTGCATGCATGCATATTTATAATTGATAATAAGTTTGTTAATCATGGAACTAAAGTCTCTAATCGGAAATAAAACAGGAAGCTATCCATGATGAACAAACGGAGTTTGGGCAAGGTGGGCGACCTTAGGCAAGGAAATTCAAGGCAACCCTCACTCCCCCGATGGCCCCCCGGGCCGATGGGTCGAAGGGATGACGTCGCCGTGCCCTGGGTTCCAGTGGGTGGTAGAATTGCAGCTGTTATTAGGTGGAGTTGCAAGGGTGGCGGAAATAGAGGACATGACGGTGGGAGAGGAAATCCTGCCGTCTAGGGCGGTAATTGGGCTCCATTCCTATCGGGAAAGGTCCCTGAAGGGGCGAAGATGCCGAGAAAACCACTCAATTGCGGCTGTGAAGCTTGCCAGCAGCGGAATTGGCGACGCGAGCACGTTGCTAGGGGCGGCGGAAATTGCTGTAATTGGAGAATCCATCGTCGCTGAGGCCGGAATGTGGCCAGAGGTGGTCGGGGAGGAACTGTCACGGCATGGCGGGGCTGGTCAGTGTCGGTCGACGGTGATTGATGGCGGCCGGAGGTGAACAGTGCTCAATTGATGACCGTGAACGGAATAATGACTTTGGGCTACGATTGTGGGCAAAACACGATAGCAGTGGCCAAAGGTCCTAGTCAGGGTCGGAGTTGGTACGGAGGTGAGTTGATTCGTAGGGGTGGCTTAGACGCCATTGGCTTGCCGTCGACGAACAGTTTGTTGGAAAACACCCCAATCACAGTCTCTTTTGGGAGAAGGAGAGAGTTGGGGAAGAAGAAGATGACGATTTCGTAAATACGGGTTGACTTGACACGGTTCGAGTTAAAAAAATAATATCAACTTGTACTAAATATTTAAAAAAAATTAATTTAAAGGGATAAGAGTTAAGTGGCTAAAATAATAAATTAACAAATTATTTCATAAAATTACCATAATTAATAAAATTACAGTCATGATAAACGGTAAATAATTAATCGGCTTATTATAAATGATTAAATTAATTCGGTGGGTTATAAGGGATAAATAAAATAAAGACTTCACCTTTACCATATTAAATTAATATTTGGTAGGCTAAAGGATTATTTTAATTACGAATTAGCAAGGTAGAAAATATAGTAGTAAAATATAATCGTGTACAAAATCACAAAATGACATAATTAAATAAGGAATGGTGGAAACTTATTGAAGTAAATAAATTACAGATAAATTAGGATAATAGAAATAAGTTAAAGAATATACCAATAATATTAACTAATTATTGGTTATAAATTAATAATTATTTTATTAATTATTAAGTGAGGATTACAATTGGGATAATTAATGTAAAATGTAAAGATGGACTTAAATGATTATATCAGATGAATAATTAATTATATCACTCAAATTGTTGAAAGTTAAATAATTAATAATGTTCAACATGACACATTTCATATTGTAAAAAATTGATAATTATATTAGTCATGTAGTTGCATACATTGTCTATATGAATAAAATTATACTCATGTATAATTTTATGTCCTCCTTCAGAATAGGATTGTTGATCACTGTCGCGGGATTTCGTACAAGCTACCAGGTCCATATAATTACTGAAATATTGTATATTCCCTTCTGGCAGCCCTGGTCAGCCTGAGCCCAGATTTGACCACAATGCACTGTGTGTAACCGGGGTCAAGGAATTGACTCAGTCTCACACAGGGTCGTACTTTTAAATTTACTTGTAAGACAAATATAGAGTCTCTGACACAAGGCAGCACCCACGAAATAGGGAGTCTCTATTGCGCGGCGACAATCGAAAACTTAAAAACCTTCCTCCATGACGAGAGGGGATGTGAGGCAAATGGCTCATTATGCACTTGTGATACCAAGAGGGTGAGCCAATGGCAAATATCGGTAACTACACAAGCCATAGGTTACGTAGCGTGTGTGCGCATGCATGGGATTGTAGTGGGACGGGCGGCCACAGTCCCTGCATTATAAGAGCTCGGCAAGTCTCACTTCAGTAAAAGACTTTTGAAATAAGAATAAGGAGTATATTTGACTTGTTTCTTTAATTATATGACTTAGTGGTTTTATCACTAACGCGGAATTGCCTTCGCACGTGTGCAGGATCAAGCATAGATTGAGAGCGGGGTTGGTGTATCTTTTACTAACCAATGTTCGGAGAAAATGATAATGCATTGGACTTCCTTTTTATTTTATTTGAGTTATAAATGTGGCTATAGGAAACGGTCAAAGACTGTGGGACGATTATTATTATATCTTGTTTAAAACATAGTTTACATTGAATGAGTTATACTTATGGTTTAATTTTTAAGTAACACCTGGCCAGCTAGGCCCACAATATTGTGAAAAATGGCAAGTCGTTACACCAACTCTCCCAAGAAAGCCAAAAGCCAAACCAAACAGAATGAAAAACCAAACAAAATTGACAACAAATAAAATATTGAGCTGAAGAGCTCAAGTTTGAGAAGCTTGGAGTTAACAATCTCTCCTCCTTAAAATAAAATTCGTATTTTAATTTTTCCAAGCAACCAAAAGCAACACTACTGCTTAAAACGCAAACACACCGCATGACAAGAAACAACGAAAATACCTTAACCCAAAGCCAAAACCTCAAACAAGCCAATATGATGCTTCCTCAACGCATCCTATAATCCCAAGTGGATTCCTCGACACCTCTACGGCCCTATTCTCCATGAACAAATTTCACTACCTTATTGCAAAGCTTCTTCTCCTGCCAGTCAAGAATAAGCAATACTTGCTCCTCATATGGAAAATTTGGGGACAGATCAATCTCTTTAAAGTTGATAATATGAGATGGATATGGAATATAACTCCTTAGTATGGAAATATGGAACACTGGATGAACTGCTGATTAATGTGTAGATAGAGCCAACTCATAAGCGACGTCACCAACTAGCTTCAAAAAAGGAAATGGCCAAATATACCACAGGCTAAGCTTCCCATTTTTCCAAAATCTCACGTTTCCCTTCAAAGGTGATACTTTAAGGAACACAAGAACATTCATCTTAATCTTGAGTTCATAATGTTCCAAATCAGCATAGGAGTTCTACCGCTCTTGAGCCGCTTTCATTCTTTCTTTATATGGTCCACAACTTCTTGAGATTGACAATCCATATCTGATTCAGCTAACATAGGTTCACCACCTCCAATCCAACAAGGCGTGGATTTGTGAGGTCTCCCATACAATGCCTCAAATGGTGTCGTACCTATACTTGCCCAATAACTATTATTGTAAGAAAATTCTACCAAGGGTGGGTGTTCCTCCCAACTTCTTCCCAAATCCAACATGCATGCTCAAAGCAAATCTTCTAATGTATGAATTGTACGCTTAGATTTTCCATCACTTTGTGGATTAAAAACAGTATGGAAAGACAATTAAGTACCCAATGCTTCCTGAAATGTTCCCCAAAATTTTGAAGTAAATCGAAAGTCACAATCAGGCACAATCTCCTTTGGCACTCTATGGCACCTCACAATCTCTAAGATATACAACCTTGCCAATTTTTCCAATGTAAAATCCATCTGGATCGGGACAAAATGAGTTGTTTTCGTCAACCTATCAATGATCACCCAAATGGTATCTTGGTGATTTCTAGTTTTTGGTAAGCCCGAAACGAAATTATAGGCAATACATTCCTAGTTCCACTGTGGAATTGCTAGAGGTGGCAAAGTACCACCATGCTAACAAGTTGGTCACTTTTGCACAAAATCAATTACACCTTTCTTCATACCTTGCCACCAATTTATTCTTCGCACATCATGATACTCTTTGCAACTCCAAGATGTAGAACACTTCTAGAAGCACGCGCTCCAATAACAATATCACACGGAGATCAGCAAAATTAGGAATTTGAGGGACATAGAGTCAATTATTTAATTGAAATAATCCATCATCACCTTTAAAAAATCTTGGATAAGCTTGTATATAGATCCATTGATTTGGCAATTCTTGTGCCAATCTAACTCTACTAATTATAGTAGGTTTTAATGTTAATTGAGTTATCATAGTTACAATATCTTTATCTTTGAACTGAGTTGGATAACAACTCAAAGCATCAACCACCTTGTTAGCCTTTCGTTCCTGATAATCAATCTTAACATCATAATCTGTCAGAAATTCCAACCATCTCCTTTGTCTAATGTTTAAATAGTTTTCGAAGAAGTTATAGGTTAAACTTTGAGGATCAATCAATAACTTGAAGGGAGCTCCATACGAATAATGTCTCCAAGTTTTCAATGCATGAATCACCGTGGCTAACTCCAAGTCATGAGTTGGATAATTTTTCTAATGTGACTTTAATTGTCTTAAAGCAAAAACAATATCATTGTCCCTTTGCATGAGCACATATCCAAGTCAGACTCCTAACACATTAGTATATGCCACAAAATCTTTATATCTAACTAGTAATGATAACATAGGTGACGAAGTCAACATCTCCTTCAAAGTTAGAAAACTTTGAGGACAATCATCAGTGAAAATAAATGTTTCTTCCTTTATAGTTAATTTGGTAAGAGAAGCTCCAATAGAAGAACCTTTGACAAATCCTTTATAATATCCAGCTAAGCCCAAGAAACTTCAAACTTAAAGGACTGTCTTTGGTGGTTCCCACTTCTATATAGCTTCAATCTTGGTTGTAACACCCCAAATCCGGTTCTCCCTCGTGAACCAAACCGGCATGTTACAGGCCCTGGTTAGGTCGGCTAACCCGAACCCAACGCGTGCGGATCC
>JAVDBV010010956.1:0-11040 GCA_032619315.1 Piper longum
TGAAGTTTATTATCGATTCAAATATATGTATGCATGAAAACTTAGTAAAATTAAGAGAAGGAAAATTATCCGAGAAAAGGAAGAAGCCGGCGTCTATCAACAGGAAAAATGTGAATGACGCCCCCCTTTTCTCCTTATATAATGTTATGAAATGACGGCTAGGGTATGTGAAAACATACTTCGCCCGTATTTCACTTAATCGGGTAACCGGGTAATGAGGTAATCGACATAATTCACTTAACCATTTAAACGGTTACACGGTATGGTTCACTTAACCGGTTAAATGGGTAAGTAGTACCGTTCACTTAACTGGTTAAACGGGTCAATCATATTTAACCAGCTAACAATAATTATTTTAATTAAAAAAAAATTTTGTCACGTTCGTTCCCACCGCGTCGAACGTTATTATTATTTTATTTATTTTATTTTATTTTATTTTTTTTCCGGGTCTTTACACGAAGACTCCTCAAACTTCCTTTTGAGATTCCCCTCGACTTTCCTTTGGTAGTTATGTTGCTGGTGTCCTGCAGAGCGGTTTTGGCTACTACCCAGGTTGGCATTCTTATTGCATAGTAGCCTTCCCCGGTTTCTGTGCACGGTCATGCTCGTACACCAACTCATGAGTAGTGGATGCCTCGATCACTTCGGTTATAGTGCTACTTGGTGCCGAAGCAACTCCTCAATTCTGGCTTCATCCCCCAAAAGAATTTGTCTGCTCTAGCCTTGTCAGTTGCTCCAACTGCAAGAAATTCTTGGCATATTCCGAGACCGAATCCTCTCTCTGGGCCAGAGTGGCGAATTCCAGTGCTTTCTTCTGGACAACGGACTCAGGAAAATACTGTCCATTGAAATCTGTTACAAATTTTTCCCATGAGATGGAGGAGATTTCACGGTGATAAAAGGTGGTCTTTTCCATGGATTTCCACCAACATGCTGCTTCCTCCTAAAGCATGCACGTTGCCAACCTCAAATGATAGCGATGGGGCATAGAGAGAGCCAACCCAGGGGCATGGCAACACCATCTCTTTGACCCAGCAGCCCGGGAGCTGTCGGGGTGTGAGGTCTGTCTTAAATTTCCTTACCTACGGTTGCTCACCTTGCCCAAACTCTGGCTGCTCCTCATGGACGGCTTCCAGTTTTATTTCCAGTTTAATTATTTTCTTTTCTTATTGATTAGAGACTTTAGTTCCATGATTAACCTGCTTATGATCAATTATAAATATGCATGCATGAAAATTATGAATAAAAAGAAGAAAGGAAAAATACCCAAGCAAGGAAGAAGCCAGTGTCTGTAAAAGGAAAATAATATGAATGACGCACCCCCCCTCTCCTTATATAATGAAATTATGGCTAGGGTATGTGAAAACATACTTCGACCGTGCATTTCCCTCAGCCGGGTAAACGGGTAATTGGTACGGCTCATTTAACTGGTTTAAACGGTTAAATGGAATCGTTCACCTAACCGGTTAAACAAATAAATAATATGGTTCACTTAACTGGTTAAATGATACTTAACTAGTTAAATAATACATTACACTTAACCAGGTAATTAATAATTAATCGGGTGGTGGGTAGTTAATTTAAATGGAAATATTAATTTTCCAACATCTGATTCTACCGCGTCGTGTTTTTTTTTTTGGGTCTTTACAATGAGACACCTAGTTACGATCTTAGAGGAGTGAGACTAGTTTTTCACAAAAGATCTAGTCTCTTTCCATGAGACCAGAGTTGTCAGAGCCGAGCCTTCACCCGAGTATTTTTACACTTACCCTTTCAGATATATTAGTCCTACTATCTATTTTCCAGACGGTTGAGATGAGTAGACATTTGACCAGTACATGTGCCACAAACCAGAGGCAGACTCCACATTTCCATGCAGAGTATGTTTTCAGACTCCTTCGAACACGATGTACATGTACAGTGTTCTCACCTTCATTCCATCAGAGAGAGCTCCCATCAACAGCAATTAGTAGACTCATAGTAGTTGTCCTTGTTCCATTATGGAATAGAGTGAGATACTTCACTCGGGACCGAGTTGGTTAGGAACCAGCGAGCAGTCTAGTTCCTCATACTAGGATGCGTGAGTGTTTGGCCTAGACTGGAGATAGTGAACCATACAACCCATTAAAATATACGCATACTTGGCACTAGAGTCCACCATATGCTAATAGGACTCGTAAAACCCTTGTATAGCAATAGGACCTGGAGTAGAGTGCCCTGAGGGTACACGTAGTTAACCTATGACATTGATGTGGATCAGGGAGACATAGGTAGATGTTAGGCCACATATCTCTTGTCGACATAGATTTTTACTGTAGGCCAGACTAGTACCTTGCAATAGTTTAGAGTACTTGCTTGACCACCCAGTCGACCCTTAGTAGTGAACCTAGGTTTTTTTTCTCCCGATGTCATTTTACTTTAGTTCCCATAGTTTGCAATAACCCTAAGAGCTAGTCCAGTGAGACGATTCCAACATGTATGGTTATTCCAGTCAAATAATTCCAGCATGAACGGCATGTTTCGCCAAATGACTCAACCACATGTAGTTTGTTGAGCTAGATTATCAGGGAGCTAGCGAGCTACGTTAGTGTTTAGAGTTATAGCATCATGTTGGTCTATTTGGGCCTTATGCAGCTAGCCTTTGAGGGACATCTACCCTCCTGGTTATAGCTCAAAAACTTTAGTAGGGTTGCTACGGCGCCAAGAGGCACTATAACCAAAGTGATTGAGGCAGCCACTACTCATGAGTCGGTGTACGACAATGACCGTGCACAGAAACAGGGGAAGGCTACTAGCAACATAAGAATGCCAACCAGGGTAGTAGCAAAAACCGGTCTCTAGAACACTAGCAGCAGAAATATCAAATGAACGTCAATGGGAATCACAAAAGGAAGTTTCAAGAGATTCCATATCGACTATGTAAAAATTGCAACAAGATGCATTCAAGGCCATGCAACAAGCCCCGTCAATGCTACAACTGCGGAAGGATGGTACACATGCAGAAGGACTGTCGTCAGCCTCCAAGGCAACAATGGGAGCCGCTTGAGAAAGAAGAGGCACTAGCTCCTATTCGCAATCCGCCACCTGCAAAACTGGTGGACAAAGGGAAGGCGAAACTATATGCAGTCAAAATTGAGGACACTGAGGAGGATAACCACACAGTTCGAGGTAAAATTATGATTCAAAGTGTTAGTGTGGATGTTTTATTTGATTCGGGGTGTACACATTCATTCCTTTCATCTCGATTAGTTAGTAGTTTATGACTCCAAACATCTCTATTATCCAAGACTTATAGAGTTACTACTGCAACTGGGGACGATGAAGTGACAATGTTAGGAGTGACTAACCTATCCTTAGATATAAAAGGGAAATCCTATGTATGGAATTTTGTCGTGTATGGGGTAAAAGGGTTTGATGTACTGTTGGGAATGGACTGGATGTCTGCACACCAAGCTTTTCTTGATTGGAAAGGGAAGCGAGTGGTGACAAAACTTTGTAATTGTGAGATGGGGGTCATTTTTCAAGGGTTATTGCAAGATCCATTTTCTTGTACGTGTTGGCCAATGAGGCAACCGAGTGGATCGGTGAGAGTTGTCAAGCCATTATGACTAACCTAGGAGAGTCTGAGTCCAAGTCCAAAGATTTGTCTATGATTTTGGTGGTAGCAAATTTTCCGGATGTATTCCCAAATGAACTTCCAAGGTTACCTCCTAAGCGGGCAATGGAGTTTGTCATTGACCTAGCACCTGGAGTAACAGCAATTTCTAAAGCACCATACTGCATGGCTCCAGCTGAACTCAAAGAGTTAAAAACTCAACTAGAAGAGTTGTTGCAGGCAGGTTTCATTTGGCCATGTACTTCACCTTGGGGAGCTCTTGTTCTTTTTGTAAAGAATAAGGATGGTTCACTTCGATTGTTTATTGACTACAGCCAGGTCAATCAGGTGACAGTCAAGAATTGCTACCCCTTACCGAGGATTGATGACTTATTTGATCAGCTAAAAATGGCCGAAGAATTCTCTAAAATAGACTTGTAGTCTAGATATCACCAATTGCGAGTGAAGGAATCTGATATACAGAAAACGTCTTTCCGAACGTGGTATGGGCATTATGAGTTTCTGGTCATGCCTTTCTATCTAACAAATGCACTAGCGGCATTTCTGTCACTGATGAACACGGTATTCCACACATACTTAGAAACGTTTATTATCGTGTTTGTGGATGACATCTTGATCTATTCAAATAATGAGGAGGACCATGTGAAACACTTGTCCATTGCTCTTCAAGTCCTGAGGGAGAATCAACTGTTTGCCATACTATCAAAGTGTGACTTTTGGTTGAAGGAGGTGAATTTCCTCGGACACATTATCTTAAAGGTAGGAGTTGCAGTGGATCCATCAAAAGTGAAAGCAGTCATTGATTGGCCACAACCCAAATCAGTACACCAATATCTGAAGTTTCCTTGGGCTAGCAGGTTACTATCAAAAATTCATTAAAGATTTTTCCTTGGTGGCATTGCCAATGACTAAGCTCACACGCAAGGGAGTCAAGTTTGAATGGAGTAGCAAGTGTGCAGAGAGTTTCCAATCTTTGAAGAAGAGTCTAACTAGTGCACCAGTCTTGACTTTGCCAAATGGCAATGAAGGATTCGTGGTCTTCAGTGATGCATCTCTGGTAGGTTTAGGATGTGTCCTTATGCAAGATGGTAAGGTAGTGGCTTATGCCTCACACCAATTGAAGATTCACAAGCAAAATTATACGACCCATGACTTGGAATTGGCAGTAGTGATTTTTGCGTAAAAGATTTGGAGACACTACTTGTATGGATCCCAGTTCGAAGTGTTCACTGATCACAAGAGTTTGAAGTATATCTTCACAAAAAATAACCTTAATCTTCAACAAAGGGAGTGGATAGAATATTTGAAGGACTACGACTTCCAAATTTTATACCATCCGAAGAAAGCGAACGTTGTAGCCGACGATGTGAGTCGGAAGGGCAAGGTGGACAAGGGACTTTAGACTATTAACCCGATGGAATGACTAGTAGGATTACTGGCAAACCTGGTTATCTCGAATGAATTGGTTGACCGAGTTAAGCTAGCACAAATGGAGGATGAGCAGCTAAATGATATGTTGAACAAAACTCCTAACCTGGTAGCAAATTCCAACAGTGTAATCAGATTTAGAAGGAGGTTATGTGTACCTAACAATGATGCACTCAGGTGGAATATCTTGGAGGGGGCTCATCAAAGTCGGGCCAGAGATGGTGAGAGAAGCAGCTCAAAAAGTGCAACTTGTTCAGCAAAGGCTTAAGGCAACTTAGGATCGACAGAAAAGTTATGCTGATACTCGAAGGAGGGATCTAGAGTTCCAAGTTGGGGAGTTTGTCTACTTAAAGACATCTCCTAGGTAGGGAGTGATCAGATTTAGAACATCACGAAAGTTGAAGCCAAGATTCATATGACCATTTCCAATCCTGGATTGAGTAAAAAATTGTGTATACAAATTAGCATTACTACCAAGCCTCGATGGCGTATACAATGTTTTTCATGTGTCAATGCTAAAGAAATATGTACGAGATGAGGATCATATAATAACAAATTTTGCAGACTTAGAGCTACAATCAGATTTAACCTATGAGGAAAAATCGATTTGCATCTTGGCAAGAGAAGTTAAGACACTCCGGAACAAAGAAATTCCATTGGTAAAAGTATTGTCCAGAAATTAGGGATCAGAGGAAGCTACATTGGAGACTAAACAAGAAATGGCCACGAAATACCCTAGCCTTTTTGTAGCATAAAATTATTGTAATTGTAGTAACATGAATTGATCCCTAAGATGTACTTAATGATGATTATCCTAATAATGCTATGATATTTTGGGGACGAAATATTTCCAAGTTAGGGAGATTGTAAAGACCCGAAAAAAATAAATCGATGCGGTAGGATCGTATTTAGGAAAATTAATATTTCTATTTAAATTATTTACCCGCTACCCGGTAATTATTAATTACCCGGTCAAGTGTAAGGTATTATTAAGTGGTTAATTATCATTTAACCCGTTAAGTGAACCATATTATTCACCCGTTTAACTAGTTAAGTGAACCATCCCATTTAACCGTTTAAAACAATTAAGTGAACCGTACCAATTACCCGTTTACCTGGCTAAGGGAAACATGGGTGAAGTGTGTTTTCACATACCCTAGCCATTATTTCATTATATAAGGAGAAGGGAGGCATCGTTCACATTATTTCCTTTGGACAGACGCCGGCTTCCTCCTTCCTCAGGTATTTTTTCTTTCTTCTTCTTCGTAATTTGCATGCATGCATATTTATATTTGATAATAAGCTTGTTAATCATGGAACTAAAGTCTCTAATCAACAAAAAATGAAAAGAAATAAACTAAAAATAAGACTAGAAGCTGTCCATGATGAACAACCGGAGTTTGGGCAAGTTGGGCGACTGTAGGCAAGGAAATTCAAGGCAACCTTCACACCCCTGACGACCCCCAGGCTACTGAGTCGAAGGGATGATGTCGTCGTGCCCCTGGGCTCTGAGTGGGTGGCAGAAATGCAGCTGTTATTGGGCGGAGTTCCAAGGGTGGCAGAAATAGCGGACATGACGGTGGGTGAGGAAATCCGGCCGTCTTGGGCGGCAATTGGGTTGTAATATGCTTGGGAAAGGTCTTTGAAGGGTCGAAGGTGCCAAGACAACCACCCAATTGCAGCGGTGAAGCTCACCGGCGGTGGAATCGGTGACGCGTTCGCATCGCTAGGGGCGGCGAAAATCAGTAAAATCAGGGTGGTCTGTCGTCGCCGTCGGCGAGACACAGTCACGACATGGCGGAGTTGGGCAGCAATGGTTGACGGCGGCCGGAGACGAACGGTGGCGGCGAAGTGGGCGGCTGCTGGTGGAGAAGAGAAGGGAAGAAGAGGATGGCAGTTTTGTAAATTATGCATGACTCAACACGGTTCAAGTTAAAAATAATACCAACTCGTAGTAAATCTTTAAAAATAATTAATTTAATGGGATACGAGTTAAGTGGCTAAAATTATAAGTTAATAAATTATTACACGAAATTACAATAATTAATAAATTTACGGTCATGATAAATAATAAATAATTAGTCGGCTTATTATAAACAATTAAATTAAATCGAAGGGTTATAATGGAGAAATAAATTAAAGACATCACCTTTACCATATTAAATTAATATTTTGTAAAAAAATGATTATTTTAATAACGAATTAGCAAGGTAGAAAATGGGGTAATAAAATATAATCGTGTAGAAAATCACGAAATAACATAATTAAATAAGGAAGAGTGGAACCTTATTGAATTAAATAAATTACAGATAAATTAGGATAATAGAAATTAGCTAAAGAATATACCAAAAATAGTAACTAATTATTGGTTATAAATTAATAATTTAATTATTAAGTGAGGATTAGAATTGGGATAATTAATTTAAATGTAAAGAATGATTTAAATGATTATATCACATGAATAATTAATTATATCACTCGAGTTGTTGAATGTTAAATAATTAATGATGTTCAACATGGCACATTTCATATTGTTAAAAATTGATAGTTATGTTAGTCATGTAGTTGTATGTATTTTCTACATGAATAGAAATATACTCATGTGTACTTTTATGTCCTCGTTCAGACTAAAATTGTTGATCACAGTCACGGGATTTTATACAAGCTATTAGGTTCATATAATTACTAAAACGTTGTATATTCCCTTCTGGCAACCCTCGTCGGCCTGAGCCTAGATTCGACCACCATGCACCGTTTGCAACCGGGGTCAAGGAATTGACTCAGCCTAACATGGGGCCCCACTTTTAAATTTACTTGTAAGACAAATATGGTGTCTCTGACACGAGGCAACACCCGCAAAATAAGGAGTCTCTGTCATGAGGCAGCACCCATGACACGAGGTGCGAAATTGGGAGTTTCTGTCGTGCGGTGGCAATCCATAACTTAAAAACCTGCCCCCATGCCGAAAGGTGATGTCAGGCAGACGGCTCATTATACTGCGAGGGTGAACCAATGGCAAATATCGGTAACTACATAGGTCATAGATCACATAGTGTGTGTGCGCATGCATGGGATTGTAGCTGGATGGTCGGCCACCCTCCCCGCATTATAAGAGCTCAACATAAGCTCACTTCACTAAAAGAATTTTGAAATAAGAATAGGGAGTATATTTGACTTGTTTCTTTAATTATATTGCTTAGTGGTTTTATCACTAACGCAGAATTGCTTCCACATGTGTGCAAGTTGAGGCATAGATTGAGAGAGGGGTTGGTAGATCTTTTACCAACCAAGGTTCGGAGAAAATGATAATGCATTGGACTTCCTTTTTATTTTATTTGAGTTATAAATGTGGCTACGGGAAACGGTCCAAGACTATGAGATGATTATTTTCATGTCTTGTTTAAAACATAGTTTACTTTGAATGGGTTATACTTATGGTTTAATTTTTAAGTAACACCTGGCCAGTTAGGCCGACACTATGGTGAAAAATGGCGGGTTGTTACAGAGAGTGTGTGGACTATAGGAAACTGGATAAAGCCACCATAAAAGATCATTTTCCTTTCCTTTTCATTGATCAAATGTTGGATAAATTGGTTTGATAGGAATACTATTGTTTCCTAGATGGTTATTCTTGATACAATTAAATAGGAATCCATCTAAAGGACTAGGAAAAGGCCACATTCCTATGTCCATATTGAACATCAACTTTTAGATGGATGCTCTGTAGATTGTCCATTTCCCGAGGAACATTTCTTAGATGCATGATGTCCATCTATTCAGACATGATCAAGGATGACATGGAATTCTTTATGGATGACTTCTCAGTATTTGGAAGCATATTTGTTTAGTGCTTGAAAACTCTTGAGAGAATATTACAGAGGTGTGAAGTTCCAACTTAATTTTGATTGAGAAAAATGTCATTTTATGGTAACGAAAGGAATTGTGCTAGGACATAGAGTCTCAAGTAAACGCATCGAGGTGGACAGAATAAAAATAGAAATTATTGAGAAGATGGCACCACCAATCAATATCAACGGAGTAAGAAGTTTTCTAGGTCATGCTAAACTTTAAAGAAAATTCATAGAGGACTTTTTAAAAATTATAAATCCACTTTATAATTTATTGGAAAAAATTGCAGCATTAAATTTTGAGGAGGGTTATTTAAGAGCATTAAATAATCTGATGCAAAAACTCATTTTCGCCCCTATTATTGTCATACCAGTTTGGTCACGACCATTCGAGTTTATGTGTGTTGCAAGTGATTATGCAGTTGGAGCTTTCCTAAGCCAGTGCATCAACAAAGTCTTCAACACTATCCATTATGGAAGCAAAACATTGAATGAGAGTCAAGTAAACTGCACAACAGAGAGAATGAATTATTTGTCTAAGTGTATATTGTAGATAGATTGATATCTTACTTAATAAGCACCAAGTGGTCGTTCATATAGACAATTTAGCTTTGAAACACCCACTGCAAAGGATGGATGCCAAGCCAAGGCTCATCAAATGAGTGTTGTTACGGCTAGAATTTGATATAGAAATATGAGACAAGAAAGCCTCTAAGAATGTTGTAGCTGATCACTTGTCCAGAATAGTGAATAAAGAGAACAAAGCCAACTCATTGTCAATTCAAGAAAGCTTTTTAGATGAGAAACTTTTTCAAGTAAGTACATCTAACTTTCTTTGGTTTATAAATTACATAAATTTTCTTGTTGGACAAGTTCTCCCCTTAGATATCTCACCATAGCAAGAGAAAGCTTTTGATTGATGCCACTAAATATTACTGGGATGAGCCATATATCTTTAAAAAATGTAGTGATCAGATGATTCGATGATGTGCTACAGAACAAGAAATGTGTGACAATTTCTATCATTGTCACTCATGAGAATATGGAGGATATTCGGAAAGGATGGCCATGAAAGTTTTGTAATCATGATTCAACTGGCCAACCTTTATCAAAGATGCTAACTCTTGTGTAAAGTGGTGTGACAAATTTCAAAGAAGTGGAAGCATATAAAGAAGGCAAAAGATGTCCTTCCATGAAATCCTTGAATTAGATCTCTTTGATGTATGGGGCATAAATTTTAGGGGACCATGTGTATCATCCAACAACAAACTCTACATACTCATAGCAGTTGATTATATCTCAAAATAGTTGACGGATAAGCATTCTTAACCTATGATGCCAAGGTTGTTATTGAGTGTTAAAAGAAAAAAACATATTTATAAGATTTGACACTCCAAGAGCTATCATCAGCGATGTAGGATCATTTTTTTTGCGACAAGGGCTTTGAAACCTTAATGGCAAAGTATGGAGGCAAGCATACGATTACAAAAGGATATCATCCACAAACAAGAGGTCAAGCCAAAATTTCGTACCTCGAAATCAAGTGAATTTTAGAGAAAGCTATAAGTCCATCAAAAAAGTATTAGTCACTCAAACTAGATGATGCATTATGGGCATACAAAACTAGTTTCAAGATACGAATTTGAATGTTCCTGTAACACCCCAATTTCGGTTCACTTAAGAACCGAATAAGAAATGTTACGATTGAGTCGAGACATGTTTAATATTATTAGTCAGTGAGACTCGATCCATAAAATAGAACGAAATAACCCTCTTGGTGTCATGAGAATAGAAGACATTGTTAAATAAATATCAAAATACATCAAATATAAATAAATGCAAGAAAGAAAATCTTATGTTGAGCTCAAGTGTGTGTAGGATTTATGTGTCCTTCCGCCGAAGTCGATACAGGATTTTCGAGACCTACATATATTATAAGAAAACCGTCAGTAACGAATGTTACTGGTCCAAAAAATAACTAATACAATCTGGCAAATGGGTATTCCATTACCTACGAAAACATATGAAACTTCAAGAATGCCTCACACCGGGCAGTAAGCAAACATACTTAAACAAATGCCGGCTCGCATTCACGGCTCATAAACATAATCATACATACATACAGCGCTTACGCCCTCACACCTTCCA